>JANAVB010028000.1:9990336-10255336 GCA_029216955.1 Iris pallida | reverse complement strand
ACTGTCGCCAATTACCTGAGAACGGAGAGTGTGGGTTCACTGCAGCCAGCAACGCACTAACAAGGCATAACCCATAGAAATAAAACTATTTCGAAGAATCATAGTTTATGGAACATTGCTAAAACTATATCTTCGTTGACCCCTTTAGGCCCCTATGTCAATATAAGGTAGAGTACCTGATAGCATATCGCCTCTGAATCACGGAACCAAGAGTTTGCCACAGCCGAATTATATGGGCGAGGCATAATTCTTGGTAAAATAATTTTTGACGTGATCACAAGATTAGGATACTATAGAGGATAGGAGATGCCATGTATGTCCCTTAGGACCCAATGCCAATACTAGTGGAAGCTCTGTAAGTGGTAGCATGCCTCTCAGCTTAGCCTTATGTGGTCCTTGTGATCTATTAATGAGGCAACCGACTGACATCAATAGGTTTACCTAGAATATAGAATTTAGAGTTCCATAACCCATTAGTCGACCAAGACCTTATGGGTAGAAGATAGTATGATGCCTATATAAGTAATGACACCAGGTAAGGTTTGGATTATCTCAAAACTCGAACTATTGTGCCTCCTTTCCAAAAATCTCGCCTATTTATATTTTGACTATCTTGAGCAATGCTGCTATTGCAGCCTAGTTTTGCAAGCTCACTCTTTATCGAGCTTGATTCAAGACATATATTTATTGGGAACGCCCGCTAACATATTGTCTAATCATAATCATTGTATTACGGTCTGATCAACCATGATGCAATTTGTTCGCTCTTCATTTAATTACCATACGTGGACTGAGATATAGAGATATCCAGGATCTCATCCGCGATTGCTTGACAATTTCTCTTGAATTATATATTCATCTTTGAATCACGTAATTATATTCAGTGACATCTCTCTTGAACTCTTTATTGTTTTCGTCTTCACTGATTAGAAAGACGAAAGCTCGTAATAGATAGATAGAAATAGAGTATTCCCATGGCTATGATAGTGGTATACGCAAGTGTAGCTACCATCGGCCGGCCCTATGACTGGAACCTTGCCTTAAGTACTCGTCCTCCTTTCGACAACTCTTGTCTACTATGGACTAGTAGTTCATTCTATTTTGTCGACCATGTGTCATTGTACACCTCGTCTTTCATTTATTGAGAAACAATCCTTGACTTGACTTATATATACCGTATCCCGTTACGTCGTGCCTCATTCTTTATTAACAAGAGTCGCGGAGCAATATCTGGACTTTGGAATCCTTCTAACCTCGTTATTCCTAAAACCATATCCTAGCTTCTAAGGTGGGTAGACTGTAAGTTTCCTAAATTTTTGGGATATACGAGAATTATCGTTTGATTAGAATAACTTCCATTAGGATGAGGAACAGTGCCCATGGACTCCCACTTTCCATTTAGATCACCTTGTGTCCCCGACCGTGCCATTAATATTCAGAGCACGAGACCATCTGTTACCCCTCAACAAATTTTATATCCAAGATCTAGACAAGTCCACCTTCATCTAGGTATATCATGTCCCACTCAAACCCGTCCCCTTGTACTCTATTTTTGTGCTACGACTTTCAGGTTAAAAGGACTAGTTATAACTTTTACCATAGTACCGATACACTTTCCAACCTCCATTAGAGCCTCAACCTTGACTCAATTCAATCGACCTAATATATGGTTGCGATTTACTCGAAGCCCACTATGCCCACGCCACTAGTGTCCACCCAATTGAGGCCTCATGTGCAACTTAAACACAAAAGTCACTGAAGGCGCATTTCAAGCTTACGGACCTAGCTAACCAACCCGACTAGCGACTAGCTCAACCACTTGGAAGGAACCCTATTCTAGGTTACCCTAATCTAGTAGGAAGAGTTTTATCATTGGGATCTTGTCTAGTCCATATAGATTGAAACCCAATGTTCATTCAACCAACGGCTGATGTCCAAATAGAGAACCCATTAAAACCCCAATCTTGATTTCTCAAATTCTGTTCCGTTATGGAACCTTGTTTGAATTGGAATTTCGAGAAAGGAACTTCTGTATTGTATGGATTGCAGGCCTCTTTGAGAAACAAGTGTTCCTCGATTTAACAAGTGACTGGACTAGAGTAGCCCAATCTAGCAGATAATTCAACAGTTCATATACTATCTTTCTATCTGCAACATTGGATACTCTCCACTGCTCTTGAAACTTCACCGTTGCTCCCGATTTTTCTGCCTTATCTTCTTGTCCTCCCTACTTCGGAGCGACGAATAGCCATGCTTACTAGAATTTACCAATATTTCTTAGCTACTTGTGTAAATCTGTTGCCTGTTAAATTTTGGGTTGCTGATAGATAGGAGAGGGTTGTAGATGCCTTATGCTATATATATCCGTCGATAGTTATTTTTTTCAATTAGCTGGAGGGTTACTATGTTATGACGTCAGGTGTTTAGTGTGACCAAAGGTGGGTAGAAGTCCTCAAGTATTCGAGGTTATAAAATATTTTTGAGAAATAAAATTTGAGGATATTATGGTAATAGTGGGTTATTTTATTTTTTATGTTTGAATTTTGGCACGTTTATGAGTTAGAATTTCGAGGACGAAATTATTTTTAAGGTGGGTAGATTTGTAGCTCCCCTTCCCGAAAATTTTGAAATATTTTTTATTTTATATATTTTATTTAAATGGTGATTTTATATTGTTATAAATAATTATGTAGTTTATTATTACGGTAGATAATTTTAGTCATTGTTAGAAATTGATTACAAGGTGATTAGAAATCATGGTATGGATAGTGCAGTGACGTGCTTTGACTAGTGTTTTAGCCATGCCAAGGAAGGTCAAGCCATAGTGATGCCCTAACTAGAAAAACCATGCTAAGTTGTGACATGACCATTATAAATAGTTTAATTATTTATATTTAATGTTATTTGACATTAGGAGACCCGGTTGTACCAAACCAGTCCGGACTAGACCCGTACCAAGCCCAAGCCAATGTAGTCATGCGGTACGTTCAATGACATTCGTGTTGATGTATTTTGGGTGTGATGGTGTCATATTCCATTTTAATGATCTAATGAATATTCTCTAAGTATTTTAATTAAATATTATAAATGTTATTATTAATTAATATTCAATAATAATTGTATATAATAGGTCCTCGTATATTTTGGAATTTTTAGACTGTACGTATTGGTATATACGCCTTTATTTTGTTTATCAAATTTCGTTATCATTATTATTATTATTATTATTATTAGTATTATTATTATTGTTATTATTTTATTATTTTATTTTAATATTATTGAAGTTATTATGAAATATTACTATTTTAATATTATTGGGTATATGTGTGTGAATATATATATGTGCATGTATATATACCAGTGTGTATAAATATATGTGAGTAAAATATATAAATATACTAATATTATATAAATAAGTCTATACTGTATAGATACATAAATGCATGTATAAATAAATATACATGTAATTGTAGATATGTGAAAATATTGTATGTGTAGATACTTAAGTAAAATATATATATATATATATATATATCTATATAAATGTAGGTATAAATAAATATACATGTATTGTATTTGTATATATATAAATATATATATATATATATATATATATATATATATATATATATATATATATATATATATATATACTCACATATATTTTAAAAATATATATATATATATATATATATATATATTTTTTTTATATATATATATATATATATATATATATATATATATATATATATATATATATATATATATATATATATATATATATATATATATATATATGTTGCTATAAGAAAAAGGAATATTTTAGATGGAGCCAGGTGATTCTGTAATTTTACATTTGTGTGAAGAGGAATATTATTTGTGACCACTTATTGACACCCTTTATATGCTGAGTGCTTGTTTGCAGACCTTTTCCCTTACCAATCTATATACAAAGAGAAGCAAAAGCAGCCACATGCAATTATTAGCAAACCGAACCCTTTGATTCCCGCTCGACCTAACCCCCAAGCCGACCCAGGCCATTCAGACCCAGCCCAGGCCCAGCCCAGGCATCTCCTCTGCTCGACCAGGGAGAGCACCCCGACCCTGTAAAAGAAAAAAAAAACGAACTATATATATACACTTATACACAGCTCGAAGCCTCGAACAGGAGGGAATACTCGAACCCTAGCCGCGCCGCGACACCACCCACCAGGGCGCACCCCCACGCGCGTGCGCGCCGCCACGCGCGGTCGTCGGCCGGCCAGAGCGGCCGGGCACGAAAGACAGCCACGCGCACGAGTGACCACAGGACAGCGGCAACGGTCCAAACTCCCGATTTCCCGGTGAGTTTTCTTCCTTGTCCCTTCATCGTTTTCCAAACCGATTTATGTGTTGGAAAGACAACCTATAGGACTAAATATCCCTTCAATTAGTTTGTATTAGAAAGCCCTAGGTTGTCCGGTAAATCGAACCGAAGTTCGGGAAAAACCTGTCCCGAAACAGGACATCTAACAGTCCAATCACCCAAGTTTGACGATCGATTCTGATCGATCTAGTACCATGTTAGAAAAACTATTTGAAGACACTTAAAGACAATATGTAGGGCTTCGAATCCGTTTTTACGGAATTTGATTCCATCGACTACGTGTCGAGAAATCATATCCCGAACTTGATGTGTATCCGTCGAAATTTACCGTATCGTGCACTTTGCAAATTTCTCAATTAATTTGTGCACGCTCGTCAGATTGAGACAAAACTTGTGCCAACAGAACCGTATCATTTTTCTGGTCCTGTATGCCAAGTTTGGTCCGATTCTGAGACCGTTGATAAAATTACCGTTTTGCGGGCCCTATGGTCCCACTCAACGGGCAATTTTGTGCACGGCCCGCCGGAATCCAACTCTGGACATACGATTGAATTTGTATCGAAAAACCGGATCCGTAGACATATAGTTTGACGACTTTAGAGACCGTTGACTCTGGAACGCTTTTCGGTGCAAAGCGGGTCCAACGGCGGACATCGTTTTTACCTAAAATTACCGTTTTGCCCCTGTGTCCAGAATTGGACTTAAGGACAGACAATCCTAGCTAATTTGACTATTCTGAGAACATTGGTAATGTTTATTTCAGCTTCCGGGGACTGTTATACGAGTTTTGACTATTGTGGCATATTGACTAGTTTAGACTGTCGGTTTCACCAGCAGAGGACCACAGGCGAGTACAGTTTATTGTCTGCATTTCGATATTGATTTTCACTATATTTCATTGATTGGCCATCGGTTATGTGATTATTTTCTATTATAAATTGTTGAGTCGGGAATGAGAAGTACCAAGGATGTGTGATCTGACCTTAGACCGTGTAGACCATGATTATTATTGCATTTATTTCTTGTAGACAGTGTAGACAGTGATTTATTTATTGCAAAGTAGACAGTGTAGACAATGATTTATTTATTGCAAAGTAGACAGTGTAGACCGTGATTATTATTGCATTTAAACTGTGTAGATCGTGGTTATTATTTTGTAGACAGTGTTTCTTTATTGCAATATTTTCTGTAGACCGTGTAACTATAGACCGTATAATTGTAGACCGTGTAATTGTAGGCCGTGTAACTGTAGACCGTGTAACTTTAGACCGTGTAGACCGTGTCGCATAATTGTCCTGAGACCGATCACATATCAAAGGTACTTCTAACAGTTGGGGAAATTATTTTGTGTCTATTTATTGATATTGGTTTTTCGTATTTACTGTTATTTTCAAAACTCATGATTGATGTCTAACCTTTGTTTTATAGTCATTTTCTTTACTTGAAATTGCATTCAGTGAATTGTGCTCGTTCCATTCCTGACTGGAAACCAACATTTTCAGGTTAGCCGTGGATTCACTTAGCTTGGGGAGTGACGGGAACACTTGCAGACAAAAGCCTAGAGACTAGCTAGATAGTTGACCTGTAGTCATTCTTTTATTTGTACAAGTTTATATTTTTCTACAAATGTAAAACTTGTGATCATTGTAAGTTAAATTAATTTTGTGAATGATTATTATTTGTGATTTTGATCTTCATGGCCGTGACAGCGTTCTACCACCGACACTGCGGCGTAGGCTGGCTTGGACATGTCTCGTATCCGTTTAAAAAAAATGGGTGCGGGTCGTGACAAAAGTCATACCTTGCCAGTATTTCTCTGTATGCAAACTCCCGATTCCGTAATACAAGGATAAATATACTTTGAACCTTTCCTGAATCAACCCATGAGGCACTTTCAATAATTATCGGGAAGGACAAGAAGAATTACCCAAGTGGTTAGCGAAGAAGAGTTTAGTCAAATCATGGGAAGATGGAACACAAACAATCATGTTGAGAAAATCCTAATTGTGGCTGTAGATAGACAGAGTTAACCAAAATGGGGAAGAATAATGATAAGAATTTGTTCTTGCTCATCCGGTCATAACGAAGTGATCCGATTTAAGATACAGTCTGATAACCATACACGTCTTCCTGAAATTATGTTGCCAGAATTTTTGCCACGCCCGTAAGCATAGCTGCAATAAACGATGGAGCCCATAACTTGGGTATACACCCTATAATTATGTCATCTAGATTCCTTACCACGCCAACCGGTATGGCTGCAAGAAAATCTAAATTCCATAACTAGGATAGTATATCCAACATCAAGCTCCACGTCCCTATCGTGCTAGCTAGTATGACTGCGATAAATTCTAAACTCCATAAATAAAGTAGACATTTATCGTCCTCATCAAATAAGTTTATCAGAATATCTTAACTCAATCCAGAGAAACTTATCTCCAAACAAAATCAAAATCGAAGTTAACAACGAACATCAAGATTCAAAATTTTCAACAACGAATCAAGGATAAGTAGATGGAAACTAGCGAAAATAGATCCCAAGGTAGAGTTTAGAAGAAAATTCTCAGGAGATGTCCAAAGGTACTATCTAGGTCAAGATAAAGGAAATCATTGGAATATAATCTAAAACAATCTCAACCTGATATGAGACTGGCAAATCATATTCTCGTCTCAACCTAGAAGATATATAAGTTCAACTTATACCTTCCCTCTGGGGTCCACAAACTTATTCCAAGAAAGAATAAAGTTGATAACGGACAGATGTTTCAGAAATCAGGACGGATAGGAACAAATGGGAAAAGTTTCGAAAAGTTCGAAATAAGATTCCCAGGGGTCATCTATGGAATCTACCAAGAGTTCCTAATATGTGACCGAGTACCAAAATCCTAAAATATTCCATGACTCAACCTTAATCCTAGGGCAGGCTCGTAGTAGTACAGATAAGCTCAAGTACCACCACGACTTCGCATTAATTTGCAAAGACAGACCTGCATGGGCCACCACAAAAACGTGTCACGACCCGTACCCGGATATACGAGTACGAATACATGGGCCACGTCCAGCCTACGCCGCAGTATCGGTGGTAGAGCGCTGTCAAGTACCCGATACTAACTACAACATCTAAAGATCCATAACTATAAAGGTACTCGTATCACATTACATAAACTAAGGAAAATAAGACAAGAATAATAGTAATATCACTAGAACAACTAGAATCTACAAGGATCATATGAGACAAGAATAAAACAGAGGGAAACAATAACAAACTAAATAACTACCAGACCTAGAACTCCTGAGAGACAACTCATAGTGAAGAATACCGAGAACCACCCCAGCTAGCAACATCCTGTAGTCCAATACTGAGGGCACAACTACTCCTAAAAATATTGTCAACATATCCAGTCAGGATGGAACGAGCACAAATCTCAAATAACAGTTCTAGTTAGACGATATTAAAAATATAGCAGTAAATAGAGAGACTATACAAAGAAATCACGAAATGTACATGTGAGTACCATGGCAAGGTAAGCTGTAAATCTAGAGCTAGAACAAGACAAGTAAAACTGATCATGGCATATATAAAAATTAAGAATCATCTATCTAGGTGTGTGAGTAATAGCTACAACATGTGGCCGGCTTGGGAACTTGCACAATAGTAACAGGCCTGGTTAACCATACATGGGGTATATGATCAACACTCACAATCAATAGATGCACAAGGGGTACACAATAGGCTTTGACCACATATCTACACTAATACTCCCCATCCCTCGACTAGTATAGTGGATCCAACCACGATACATCATGACGCGCGATTCTCTGAGAGGGTAGCTAGCCTTCACAGGAATCGTGTCTATACAATGCACAAGGAACAAGAAAGACTTGCACAAGATATACCAAGAAAATCGAGGAATAACATCTCATAACGGGATCCAGAGAAATACCAATCCATGTGAACAATGTGTTAAGAGAACAAAGATATCTATACTAAATACAAGAAACATAGACAATATCATAAAACAGAAATATTATCAGAGAATGTACTCGCCTGCGATGTAATGGATAAGTCGACTGAGTCCAAGAAAAGTGCCTCGAGGACCTATAGATAGAATACTGTATCAATATAAGGGTTTGGAAGTAAAATCAAGTCATACTAAGTCAAATTAGGTCAATCTAAGTCAAGGGTTGACTTACAGTTGACTTTTGGTCAACTGGTCAACTCTGGTCAACTCTAGGTTAAACTAGGTCAAATGTTGACTCTACTTCGACGTTCAGTCAAAGCAGTCAACTATGGTCAAACATTGTCAAGGCTAGTCTCTATAAATATCTACAGGGTCAACACATTCAATTTCAGTGATTGGAAAATCACTGAAATCGATGAATCTCAAAATACAAACAAAAGAGAAAGATTATAATAATAGGGTGATAGATAGGGGAAAAACCTACTGATGTTGTCGGATGGTGAAACAACCATCACCAACATGTCCAAAATGGTCAAATTAGCTAGGGTAGCCTATCCATAAGTCCAATTTGGACACAGGGGCAAAAAGGTCATTTTAGGTCAAAATGGTGTCCGTGTCGGACCCACTTTGTAACAAAAAATATGCCAGAATAAAAGTACACTAAACCTAACAAATTATATATCCACGAATTCAGAATGATGATACGAACCCAACGGTATATCCATAATTGTATTCCGATGAGCCGATCTCAAAATGACCCGTTGACCCGGATATTGTAATGCCTGTTGTCCGTATTACGTATTTTTGGAATACATGTACGTATTTTATTCTGTATTGCATGATTTCTTGTTTAGCTTGCATCTTGGCTTGGTTATTTCTTGGTTTGGTTCGGTTTTCTTTGGTCTATCATGAACCTTGGATGAACCCCCTACCTACCACCACCTTTGATATTTATTGCCATTTTTTCTTTCTCTCTCTTCATTACTCATCTTCTTCTTCCTCATTACTTCTTACCTACCAGAGAGAGGAGAGAGAGGTCTAGGCAAGTGCAACTTGCTTCATGGAGGAACTCCGATTTTATTGCTTCATTCTCTTCCTTACAGCAGTTTAACATACTTTAGAACTTGGCATATTCACTTCCCATGGCTAGATTCTTGTAGATCTATATTTGTTTATTTTTTGGATTTTTTGGGTTTTGATCTACTTAATCTTGTTATTTCCTAGTTTTGATGGTTCCATGTTGTAGAGAATTTTGTTCTACCCCATTTTGACCTATGGAAGTTCGGATTTGGGCTCCGGATGATGGAGTTGTGGAGCTTGAGAGCTCGGCTCTCATGGTGTTCATCTTCTCAGAAATTTGGAGAAGATGAACTGTGCTTGGACTTGACTTGACCGTATGACAATTCATGCGGCAAGTGATTGAACCGCATGGAGCTTAGTCTCAGTCGCATCGACTGAGTCTCATTCTTGGCCGCATATGCGCCCTTGTACTCTTCTGAGCCGCATAGATTATCTTAGCCGCATGAGCCCCCACTTGAGTCACAGCCGCATAGGCGCGTGACCCCGCTTTCGCATAAGCTCCGCTCCTACCTGCGCCGCATGAACTCGATTGGTTGAGCCGCATGGACTCGATTGATTGAGCCGCATGGACTCGATTGACCTGAGCCGCATGGACTCAATTAATCGGGCCGCATGGATCTAATTGATTCCAGCCACATGGGTTTTGAACCCTGTGCTGTATGGATTCGATTGATCTCAGCCGCATGGGGCCATGTACATCCTCAGCCACATGCGCCCTTGTCCCCCTGGCCGTATGCGCCCTTGTCCCCCTGGCCGCATGCGCCCTTGCTCCCTTCCAGCCGCATGCGCCCCCCTGTCTTGGCCGCATGGGATCCAGTGACCCTGGCCGCATGCGCTCTTCTAATTGGGCCGCATGAGTCTTACCCTTTCCTGACCGCATATGCTTTAGCCGCATGGCTCTTCTATAGCCTTGAATATTGATATTTTATTAGATATTTAACGTCCATTTTATATCCTTACGCCTTTTGTCCTGAACTTGAAAATCATGAATTCATTTGATATGTTTGGAACTGATAATTGAGCACGACCTGACAGTGACCCATAGTGGTGCACTCCTGACATGACTAACCTGACATGACATGATAGTGGCCCACCGTGGCACACTCCTGACAAGAACACTTGACATGATAAACCTGACATGATATATCTTGAGAAGCTGTTACGACGGCTACCTGACATGACATGACCTGTATAATTATATAGACACCGTGGGCGATTGTACTTGTACAAATAAACCAGTCCTGTCTTACATCATGTCTAGGGAGGGAGCTCCTGAGTACCACGGTCAGGAGTACCTATTGAAATGAACTAAGGACTAATAACTAGATTAATACATTAGTCATGAAGAGATTTCCCCAGCTACAGGCAATCCCGTTACCTGGGCGCGCCTGGGATCTGTAGCCTGCCGTCGAGTAGGGCACATTTCCAGCATACTGTCATGTGTTGCACCCTTCAAGCTACCTAAGGGTACACGTGTTTCCTGGACGGTGTACCCACCTGAATTCAACCCCTAATTTCGACCTGGGTAACCTGGATGGACTGCAGGGCTTGTGGCTGTAGAAGATTCTCACTGCATCTTGTTAGTAATTAGGCTTGTGACAACCCTAGTTAGTTAAAGTATCAAGCCGTAGTTCTTGCTTGGCCGTGAAGTGATTGGATGGAGTCTAACCTGTCTAGCCTTGTCCTGATCCTGTTCCAGACTACTGCATGACCAGAATGCTTGTATTTATTTTACCGATAAATGGTGAGAATTCCAAGTTCTGTTCAGACGAAGGGTTACAACCCCGGTCCTTGTTTGGTTTACGGGTTGTAACCTGGTTATCTGAATAGTTTCATGGTTATCTCGTCGTATATCATCCTGATGTATTTTCTTTATTTTCCAGTTCTTACTTTTATTTATTCTCTTGTGCTGATTGCTGGTTTTAGTTCCTAAGTGAAGCTTCCTTTGTGGCACTTGCTCTTTCTGGGATCTGACCCAGCTGGTTTTGTATGGCCAGATTTCGGAGCAGCTCCAGAGGATCCACCGCTTTTCCAGCCCGATGGTGAACACCAGGCATAACCCTGGCAACGAGTGGGTTTGTTTTTGATCTTCCACTTTATTGTAAAAATATTCTTTTGAGGCGTTCAGCCGACGAGCACCTGTTTAGCTCGATTGCACTTACTTACTGTCTGCCTACGGGCTGTAACATGATTGACAGATCCTAGGGTTGATCATGTATGACTAAACTCTTGCTAGTCCTGACATTTTGTAACGACTAGCTTCATGATCAGCTGAATATGTAATGTTTGGGACGCCTTACTATTGTATATTTAATGATCATACATCTTGTAACATTTACTTACTTGCTTGTGATTGAGACAATAGGCTTGTTCATGACCTTAAGAGACTGTTGGCTTGTAGTAAACCCTCATGTATCTAGACAGCCGTGACCGTATAGCGAGATGGAATCCATTTCAATATACGTAGCTGGCTATGTCTGCCCCCGCTCTCCAGTATTCTGGTTCTGGGACGTGACATGGTTTAAGTGGTGGCCCATGCAGGTCTTGTAAATCAAGATATGTGAGGGTTTACCGAATAGATGTCTCAATCAGTATTCGTCCTTGATCTCTGCTCGTATCTTCTGAATCCCTGGATCCTTGTCCTGATCATATGCTTGTATCGTTGATCTGTCCTGGTCCTTCCTTATTGTTCCCTATATCGTCTTCTTCAGCGGCATTGTTCGTGGTCCTACCGACCAGCAAGGTGGAGCACCTCCCGCGGACCAGCAGCAACCTGGGGATCAAGCCCAACATTTCGGAGTAGCCTCCAGAGTCGTGCCTTCTGATGGAGAGCCACCAGTCCAGCCAGTCTAGCCTGCCGAGCCTGATGATGGCACATTAGTAGGACTCGTCAGGACCTTGATAGCTTCTCAAGATCGTCGTGGAGATGCCTTACAACAGGCAGTGGCGGATGCTTTGACCCGGGGTGGTCATCAGGGTAACAGCGCGGCCAACAGCTTCAAGCGCCTGAACCCTCCATTCTTCGACGGTAGTGAAGATGCTATTGCGGCAGATACATGGCTTCAGGATACTGAAGTGATTCTCGACGCAGCCAAGACTCCAGAGAACAAGAAGGTGGCAGTTGTGCGCCTGCAGTTGTTAGATCTTGCCCACAGCTGGTGGGCAGCTCAGGCCGTTGGATTAGCAGCACCTATTGCTTGGGCGGTGTTCAGAGAGAGATTCCAGACCAAGTATTTCGATGCCGTGGCTCGGTACGATCTGCAGACGAGGTTCACAAATCTGAAGCAAGGAGGCAGGACGGTCGATGGATATGCGGCCGAGTTTTCCAGACTCAGTCGGTTTGCTCCCACCTTGGTAGCAACCGAGTATGATAGAGCCCAGCGATTCCAGCAAGGGCTTCACCTGGAGATCTTATTGGCAGTTGAGCAATTTGAGCATCAGACTTTTGATGCAGTCTTGAGAGCAGCCCGGAGGCATGAGTATACCTCCCAGAGGATTGTGGATAGGACCGGAGGTCGGAAGAGATCTCACGGCCAGATGAATCAGTCTTCAGCACCAGCCCCGGCAGCCAGGGCCTTGACTATTGGAGCTCTGAGGCGAGCGACCTCAGTAACGTTGGTTCAGCATTCCACCCCGACGTACCCCCAGCAGCATGCACAAGCCCAAGCCTTGAGCCAGAGCAGACAGCGAGGATTTCAGCAGAGGGGACCAGCACCCCGAGGGCATGGTCAGGCTATGGTGATGACCGCAGAGGAAGGATTGGCACCAGGAGAGGTAGTGGCAGGTACTATTCTCGTCAACTCCTTTCCAGCTTCAGCTTTATTTGATTCTGGTGCATCGTATTCTTTTATGTCTGCACGATTCGCGACACGGGTAGGATTGGAGCCCGAGTCATTGTCAGTAAGGCTCAATATACTTACTGGTAACGGACTTGTAGGAGTAGATAGAGTGTTTTCCTCGTGTCGGATCGTAGTTAGCGGTAGAGAGTTCCCCGCTAAATTGATAGAATTCCCGATGGCCGATTATGATGTGGTCTTAGGGATGGATTGGTTGAGGAACCAGTATGCTAGAATAGACTGCCACATTGGCAGGGTTGTTTTTAGCATTCCAGGCGAGCCAGAATTTTCCTTCTCTCGAGGAGCGGTTGAGCCTTCTCCTCCGATATTGCGGATGGCAGTAGCAGCAGTGCAGTTGCCCAGGATAGTGGATGAGTTTCCAGATGTTTTCCCAGAAGAGCTACCAGGTATGCCTCCAGAGCGGGAGATCGAGTTCACTATAGACTTGATTCCCGGGACAGCCCCAGTGTCAGAGAGAGTCTACAGGATAGCACCGTCAGAGTTGGAGATATTGTACAAGATGATTGAAGAACTTCGAGCCAAGGGATTTATTCGTGCTAGTGGATCGCCTTGGGGAGCCCCGATGCTTCTTGTAAAAAAGAAGGATGGTACGTCCAGATTATGTGTTGATTATCATACCTTGAACTCAGTGACAATCAAGAACAGATACCCTCTTCCGAGGATAGATGACTTGTTTGATCAACTCAAGGGGGCTTCAGTATTCTCGAAGATTGATTTGCGCTCAGGTTATCATCAGATCAGAGTCAGAGAGCAGGACATCCCGAAGACAACTTTTAGATCGAGATATGGGCATTGGGAGTTCCTTGTTATGCCTTTTGGAGCAACCAATGCGCCAGCCGTATTCATGGATCTCATGAATCGTATTTTCATGCCTTACTTGGATCAGTTTGTGATTGTGTTCTTAGATGACATCCTGGTCTACAGCAAGAGTGAGGCGGAGCATGAGCAGCATCTCAGAGTTGTTCTTCAGATCCTCAGGGAGCACCAGTTATATGCCAAGTTCAGTAAATACAAGTTTTGGCTCGATCGCATTTCGTACTTGGGTCATATCATCACTCGAGGAGGAGTAGAAGTGGATCTCCAGAAGATTGTGGCTATTGAGTCGTGGCCAGTGCCCAGCACAGTTGCAGAGGTTCGTAGTTTTCTTGGATTGGCCGGCTACTACCGGCGGTTTGTTTCAGATTTTGCTCGAATTTCAGCGCCATTGACGCAGTTGACCCGCAAGGATGCACAGTTTGCTTGGACGGTAGAGTGTCAGAGTTCTTTTGAGCAGTTGAAGCGAGGATTGATAACAGCTCCTATTCTCACGCTTCCAGATGGGACCGGAGGATTTTCAGTGTACTGTGATGCTTCAGGCAGAGGTTTAGGATGTGTTCTGATGCAGCATGGGAAGGTAATAGCTTATGCATCACGACAACTTCGTAATCATGAGAGAAATTATCCAACCCATGACTTGGAGCTGGCAGCAGTGGTGTTTGCACTTAAGTTGTGGAGGCACTACTTGTATGGAGACATGGTAGAGATTTTCACCGACCACAAGAGCCTGAAGTATGTTTTCACCCAGAAGGATCTTAACATACGTCAGAGAAGGTGGCTGGAGCTTCTTGTGCATTATGATGTCAACTTGCAGTATCATCCCGGGAAGGCAAATGTTGTTGCGGATGCATTGAGCAGGAGAGCGGGAGTTTATTTCCTAACAGCGCAACCAGAGCTGTTAGCAGATCTTCAGAAGATGGATATAGAAGTTGTTCTCCCTTCCAGTGTAGCATTGATGGCCAGCATACAAGTTCAGTCTACTATAGTCGAGAGGATCCGGGTGGCGCAGTCAACAGATTCCAAGCTTCAGCGACTCAGAGCAGAGTGTGAGGCAGGACGAAGACCAGAGTTATGCATTCATGAGGACGGTACACTTCGACATGGTAAGCGTCTTTGTGTACCCAACGGAGATATCCGGCAGGAGATCATGTCAGAAGCGCACAGTTCGCAGTATTCCATCCATCCCGGCAGTACGAAGATGTACCGTGATATCCGTCAGCACTTCTGGTGGAATGGCATGAAGCAGGAGATAGCTCGGTTTGTCTCTCGGTATTTGGTTTGCCAACAAGTCAAGGCCGAACATCAGAGACCAGCAGGACTTCTTCAGCCCTTGCCGATTCCAGAATGGAAGTAGGAGCATGTGACCATGGATTTTGTGACTGGATTACCTAGATCTCCAGCTGGCAGAGATGCTATCTGGGTTATAGTTGATCGGCTCACGAAGGTGGCTCACTTCCTCCCATTCAGAGTTGGTCAGTCGACGGCTCAGCTAGCGGAGATGTACCTCAGGCAGATTGTCAGGTTGCACGGAGTGCCAGTCAGTATCACCTCGGACCGAGATTCTAGATTTATGTCACACTTTTGGCATAGCTTGCAAGAGAGTTTGGGGACTCGCCTCCAGTTCAGTTCAGCTTATCACCCGCAGACAGATGGTCAGTCGGAGCGCACGATCCAGACTCTTGAAGATATGTTGAGATCATGTACACTTGACTTCGGTGGTTCATGGGAAGATCACTTGCACCTAGTAGAATTCTCGTACAACAACAGTTTCCAGGCCAGTATCCAGATGGCACCGTTCGAGGCACTTTATGGCAGGAAGTGCAGATCCCGTTAGCCTGGGATGATGTTGGAGAGAGGCAGATGCTTAGTCCAGAAATGATTGCCCAGACAGTCGAAGTGGTCAGAAGGGTCAGAGATCATCTTCGAGTTGCCCAAGATCGCCAGCGTCATTAGGCCGATTCTTATCGGCGCCCTCTCGAGTTTTCGATCGGCGATCATGTATTCCTGAGGATTTCGCCTAACCGTGGCGTCATTCGTTTCGGCGTCCGGGGGAAGCTTAGTCCTAGGTATATAGGACCGTTCGACATTCTGGAGCGAGTAGGAGATGTATCCTATCGTCTCGCTCTTCCGCCGTCGCTAAGCGAGGTGCATGACATGTTCCATGTATCCCAATTACGACGGTATATCCCGGACCCGAGCCACATCCTAGATCATTCGGAATTGGTTGTTGGTACCAACCTTTCGTATGAGGAGAGGCCCGTGTCTATATTGGACCGGAGAGAGAAGATCCTCAAGAACAAGACTATCAAGTTAGTCCGGGTTACTTGGGGTCATCACTCTTTGGGGGAGTCAACATGGGAGCGTGAGGATGATATCCGATCGCGATATCCCGACTTGTTTGACTCGTGAGGTATAATGTCTTTCTTATGCCTCATGCCTTCGATTCCGTGCTTGCATGATTGATTGATTGTCTAGTATAGCTTGCTTGTTATTAGTATAGCTTGCCATTGCTCCTCTAGCCTCTTGATTAAATTCCGAGGACAGAATTCTTTTAAGGTGGGTAGAGTTGTAATGCCTGTTGTCCGTATTACGTATTTTTGGAATATGTGTACGTATTTTATTCTGTATTGCATGATTTCTTGTTTAGCTTGCATCTTGGCTTGGTTATTTCTTGGCTTGGTTCGGTTTTCTTTAGTCTATTATGAACCTTGGATGAACCTCCTACCTACCACCATCTTTGATATTTATTACCATTTCTTCTTTCTCTCTCTTCATTACTCATCTTCTTCTTCCTCATTACTTCTTACCTACCAGAGAGAGGAGAGAGAGGTCTAGGCAAGTGCAACTTGCTTCATGGAGGAACTCCGATTTTATTGCTTCATTCTCTTCCTTATAGCAGTTTAACATACTTTAGAACTTGGCATTTTCACTTTCCATGGCTAGATTCTTGTAGATCTATATTTGTTTATTTTTCGGATTTTTTGGGTTTTGATCTACTTAATCTTGTTATTTCCTTGTTTTGATGGTTCCATGTTGTAGAGAATTTCATTCTATCCCGTTTTGACCTATGGAAGTTCGGATTTGGGCTCCGGATGATGGAGTTGTGGAGCTTGAGAACTCGGCTCTCATGGTGTTCATCTTCTCAGAAATTTGGAGAAGATGAACTGTGCTTGGACTTGACTTGACCGCATGACAATTCATGCGGCAAGTGATTGAACCGCATGGAGCTTAGTCTCAGTCGCATCGGCTGAGTCTCATTCTTGGCCGCATATGCGCCCTTGCTCCCTTCCAGCCGCATGCGCCCCCCTGTCTTGGCCGCATGGGATCCAGTGACCCTGGCCGCATGCGCTCTTCTAATTGGGCCGCATGAGTCTTACCCTTTCCTGACCGCATATGCTTTAGCCGCATGGCTCTTCTATAGCCTTGAATATTGATATTTTATTAGATATTTAATGTCCATTTTATATCCTTACGCCTTTTGTCCTGAACTTGAAAATCATGAATTCATTTGATATGTTTGGAACTGATAATTGAGCACGACCTGACAGTGACCCGTAGTGGTGCACTCCTGACATGACTAACCTGACATGATAGTGGCCCGCCGTGGCGCACTCCTGACAAGAACACTTGACATGATAAACCTGACATGATATATCTTGAGAAGCTGTTGCGACGGCTACCTGACATGACATGACCTGTATAATTACATGGACACCGTGGGCGATTGTGCTTGTACAAATAAACCAGTCCTGTCTTGCATCATGTCTAGGGAGGGAGCTCCTGAGTACCACTGTCAGGAGTACCTATTGAAATGAACTAAGGACTAATAACTAGATTAATACATTAGTCATGAAGAGATTTCCCCAGCTATAGGCAATCCCGTTACCTGGGCGCGCCTGGGATCTGTAGCCTGCCGTCGAGTAGGACACATTTCCAGCACACTGTCATGTGTTGCACCCTTCAAGCTACCTAAGGGTACACGCGTTTCCTGGACGGTGTACCCACCTGAATTCAACCCCTAATTTCGACCTGGGTAACCTGGATGGACTGTAGGGCTTGTGGCTGTGGAAGATTCTCACTGCATCTTGTTAGTAATTAGGCTTGTGACAACCCTAGTTAGTTAAAGTATCAAGCCGTAGTTCTTGCTTGGCCGTGAAGTGATTGGATGGAGTCTAACCTGTCTAGCCTTGTCCTGATCCTGTTCCAGACTACTGCATGACCAGAATGCTTGTATTTATTTTACCGATAAATGGTGAAAATTCCAAGTTCTGTTCAGACGAAGGATTACAACCCCAGTCCTTGTTTGGTTTACGGGTTGTAACCTGGTTATCTGAATAGTTTCATGGTTATCTCGTCGTATATCATCCTGATGTATTTTCTTTATTTTCCAGTTCTTACTTTTATCTATTCTCTTGTGCTGATTGCTGGTTTTAGTTCCTAAGTGAAGCTTCCTTTGTGGCACTTGCTCTTTCTGGGATCTGACCCAGCTGGTTTTGTATAGCCAGATTTCGGAGCAGCTCCAGAGGATCCACCGCTTTTCCAGCCCGATGGTGAACACCAGGCGTAACCCTGGCAACGAGTGGGTTTATTTTTGATCTCCCACTTTATTGTAAAAATATTCTTTGAGGCGTTCAGCCGACGAGCACCTGTTTAGCTCGATTGCACTTACTTACTGTCTGCCTACGGGCTGTAACATGATTGACAGATCCTAGGGTTGATCATGTATGACTAAACTCTTGCTAGTCCTGACATTTTGTAACGACTAGCTTCATGATCAGCTGAATATGTAATGTTTGGGACGCCTTACTATTGTATATTTAATGATCATACATCTTGTAACATTTACTTACTTGCTTGTGATTGAGACAATAGGCTTGTTCATGACCTTAAGAGACTGTTGGCTTGTAGTAAACCCTCATGTATCTAGACAGCCGTGACCGTATAGCGAGATGGAATCCATTTCAATATACGTAGCTGGCTATGTCTGCCCCCGCTCTCCAGTATTCTGGTTCTGGGGCGTGACAGATATTGGTGTCCGACTTGCACCGAAATACGTATCAAAACTAATATCCACTAAAACCTAGCAAATTATATGTCAACGAGTCCAGAATGATGATATGAACTCAACAGTATATCTAGAATTGGATTCCGATGAGCCGATCTCAAAATGACCCGTTGACCCGGATATTGTATCTGACTTACACCAAAATGCGTGTCTGAACTAATGTCCACTAAAACCTAGCAAATTATATGTCAATGGGTCCAGAATGACGATACAAACTCAACGGTATATCCGGAATTGGATTTTGATGAGCCGATCTCAAAAAGTCCCGTTGACCCGGACTGTGAGGCCCGCTTTGCACCAAAATGCGTGCCAGGGCCCATGTCCTCCAAATCTAACAAACTTTATATAAAAATGTGCCAGAACGATTCCACGAGTATATTGCTGATGTCAGAAATTGAATTCGGAGTCCCGGGTTCAAAAATAAAAATTAACAACTTGGAAATTATGAATTCGGACGGCTAACTTTGGTGTCGAATTCAACCAATCAAACGTGCTCACAATAAAACAAAACTTAAGGGGTAGAAAGAGGGTTATACCAGCTGCACATAGGAACCAGTGGCATGCCAGACGGAGCTACGATGGAGGAGATACGAACCGACGAAGTTGGCTCCACAAAACTGTCCAAAAAATAACACAATTTAAACGGTCAACTTGGTGGCCGGTTTTGACGTATCAAACGATAAAATAAACGGACGAAAATTGAGAGGAGTGAAGATGTATATACCGAGATTGTGACGGAATGAAGAAATCGTCGATCCAACGGTCGAATTTCTCAGAAATCGTGCACGAAATTGCTGCGGCAAAATACGATTTCAGCTTCGTTCCCGAGCGCGTCATGACGTAAATTAGTGCGAAATGCACGAATAGGCTATGCATCACGCCAGGGAGGAAGGCGGCGCACCCTGAGGGTTTGCCGGAGTTCGACCTGCCAGGGGGGCCGGCCATGGCCGGCGGCAGCGCCTGCACACACGGTTGTGCTGCCCATTTTCGGCCGGCTGTCGTGCACAAGAGCTGCTGCTGCTCTGGTGGCAGCGCTGCGGCGTAGCTATGGTACGGCCAAGGCACGACGAAGGTGGGGTAAGATGGTGTGCTAGATGTGGTGGCTGAGAGAAGAGGTGGTGGTGGTTAAAGATGATGGTTGAAGTGGTGGTGTTAATGGTGATGAAGAAGGAGAATGAGAGGAGGAAGACTGGAGTATCGGGATGGAGGAGTTGGTGGCGGCACTCGGCCAGGGAGGAGGAGAAGGAGGTGAAGTGGTGGTGGAGCTCAGGTTGAGCTCGGGGAGGAAGAGATGGCTGCTGGTGTGCGTTTGTAATGAGAGTTGGAGAGAGAGGGGTGAGTGTAATAATTGAGAGGGAGAGAGTATATGTGTGTGTGGAAAAATAATGAGAGAGAAAAAATAGAAAGAGAAAGGGGATTCCCTCAATGTTAGGGCCGACCACATGGAGGAGGTTGAGGGGTGTGTTGCCATGTAGGAATGGAGGACTAGGATTAAATAGGAGTGAAATCAAGGGTAGGAATAAAATAGGGGATTAAATTTATTTTAAGGATTTAATCAATGGAGTTATCATTGAATATTGAAGTGGAAAAACTAGGTATTTAATATTTATAGAAAAATGAGTGTGGGGATATTCATGAGGGGGCAACATGAAGTTTGGGTTGGATTTGGTTGAGCCGGGTCGGGTCAAAATCGGACATGGTGCAATAATTAAATTAAAATAGGTATTTATGATCATGGGTAAATAAGTAACATATGGGGGATCAAATGAATGGGACACAAGTGTCATACGGGTAGTAGGCTTCGTGTAGACCATGTCCATATTTTGGGTCGACTAGGTTGGATCGATGTCGGGTCCCGAAATTAAATTGGAAGTTAAATCAGGTTTTACGGTAGATAATTAATTGGCCTAAATTGACCCGAAAGTTGTGCGAAGCAAATGAAGCACAAAATGGAGCATCTGAGTGGGACACGAAGGTCATAGGTGTAGAGCGTCTCGAGTAGATCATTCATGAGAAGTTGGTTCTGAAAAAACGACTGGTCTTATGCTCCCAAATTAAAAGTCATAGCAACGTGCAAACGATGATCAAAGATAAAAGTAGAAAATCAATTAATAATTATTTAATCGATCAAATGGTCTAAATTGACCCGAAGTTGCGCGATACAAAAAAAGCACAAGGGAACGAGTTTAAGTGGGACATGATATATCAAAACGAAGATAATCTTGTCTACTACAAACTCATGAAGAGAGTTTCCAAAGATTGGCATCCCTGACGCTCCAGAAGTCAAAGTCACGGTAAAGAGCATTTAATCAAATAATAATATCTATTGCAAATAATTGATTTATAAAATTAAAAAAATAAGCCCTAAATTCAGGGGGCTTATATTTGTATATTAGAATTGTGTATATTGGAATTGCTTGGGATTATTTGTGTATTTTGTATATTGGAATTGTGTATATTGGGAATGCCCAGTTTTATGCTATTTTTTTCAAAAAAATCCCAGCTACCGACGGACTGGCGACCACTTTTCGACGAACTATCCGTCGCTAACTGGGGGATTCCCAGTTAGCGACGGATGGGCGACTAAAACCCGATGGTTTATCCATCGCCAAGGTCCTGGAATTATGAAAGATATCCAGGAGCCTGTCGACGGAATATCCGTCGCTACTCTGCCGCTAATCCGACGAGGTTAGCAACGGATTAGCAACGGATGTTGCGTATCAGAAACCCTCTGATACACGTTTAGCGACGATTTAGCGATGTATTGTCCGTCACTAATCTTTGCTATATTAAAATTTTAAACTGTCGAAGTTGACAGGAAGCCGTCGGCTAGCCGTCGTTAACTATTTTGATTTAGCCAACGGTAATCCGTCGCTAAGTAGTCGCTAAGCGATGGACTAGCGACGGACTAGTTTTAGCGACGAGGTTATTCCCGACGGATTTTTTCAGCCCGTATCCGTCGGTAATTCGTCGGTAATTTCAATTAGCGACGGATAGGGCCTTCGCTAAATCGTTGTATTTTAGTAGTGTGAGGAGTTCCCTTGATTTAGGGTATTTGTTGTTTTGGTTGAGAGCATCATTATCTAGTTAGCCGCTGCTCTTAACTAGTTATCTTTCCATTTCTACTACTTTTATTCTATTTTGTACTGTGGGTTTGTTCCCACCAGACTCTGGTTCATTTTTTTGTACTATGGATATTCAGACTACTCTGCATTTATTTTGGCACTTTTCCTTTATTGTTTCTGTGGATGAGATTTAGATGATTACCTGTTATTTGTTAGTATAGTTATATTCACAGCGTAATACACCTAGGTGAGTCCATTAAATTGGATAACTCACTCTAGTCTGTATCAGCTGGCTAGGTCATGCCCAGTTTCCACGTATGTTTAGGACTGGGGCGTAACAAATGCTTAACAAGCTATAATTGTATTTACTAGTCAAATAAATTGCAACGATTTAAGTTAGCATCAATTAAATGCTAACAAAAAATTTAAAAAAATTATATATATATTTTAAAATAGGGACACATGTCATTATTTATCTATCCCAATATTATTATATTATTAACTTAGCCCTAATACGAAATTTCAATACTAATGAAATAATATTTAGAATAGGGGCTTACATCTACCCACATTAGAATAATTTCGTCTATGAAATTAAAATCATCCTAATAGGTTGAACTAAAATACATAAATGCTATGGCTATCCTACTGAATCTGTAACCCTTCATATCACCATCGGGCTCCCGAAGTCCTCGTAACTATTTCTGTTATAGATTTAATGAAGGCCCTCTTCAATCTAAACTGTGGTTTATCCTATGATATCTTTGATATCAATAAGGAACCTTTAGATACACTCTAAATTGTAGGTTATCCTCGAGATATATGTTTTTGTGCCCCTAATGCTTGGTTACCAGCCCTTCTTTTTCTATTCTCCATCGTTATTAATTGGTTTCGTCGTCCTATCATAGGCACCCTATTTTATCAACCATAAAATCCTCGCATTATTTACTTTTAGTCTTGTTCAACAATTCCTAGAATCTTCTATAGACAATCAATTACACCTAATCACATTAGTCACATGAACACTGATCTATTTATGTTATACTACCAGCTATCTATAAGGTCCACCTCAATAGAATTCATCATCTATATAGTCAGTGCAATTTATCTAATCAAAAATCGCAACACCCATGAGCATTACACATCCTTCAATATATATATAGGATTTAGCACTAATATCACACCTTTATTTTGGATATCATTCTCATCCATCACATCATTGTTAATGGAATCCTCAAGTCCATCTGGTTACAATCATCCTCGAATTTTATATAGTCCACTTAAATATCGACCATTCCTTACCTAGAAGCTTAACTCACATAAACTTTAAGTTCACCTTCAATTTTAATATGTCATATCCCTTAGATAATGTAATGAGTCCATCAAAAATCCAAATCTTGTATTAATCATCAGATGGGTATATCCTAGTACTACGTATCACCCTACCTTTTCTAGGGTCATTTCTCAAAACTCAAAAGGGCAGTTAGATTTATGAACCCATGAATACCTCCAAATGCTTGAGCATTCGAGCCCTCCAGGGCAGGCGTCAGAGTGATGGACGGTCGGTCTATTGGTATGATGCCCCATGTTGTGTGACGAATGACACAGGGACAAGGGCGCCTGATAGCTGGGGTGGCGCATCGGGAATCTTTGAGGCTGAGTCAATCTTACGGCATCCTCATCTGAAGGTCGATATGATGAGGAGCACGAGTTGGTGGCATGTGGTGGAGGCAGGGGTAGTGGTCGGCTATGGTGGTGGATGCAGATACGAGAGGCCACGACGGTAACTGGCGGTAGGTCGCCATCAGCTGCTGCCCATGACTGGGGCGACGATGAAAACAACGTCGATGGGACGACGCGGTCGCGATAGCTACCGCCATCACAGTGGACCTGGTGTACGATCGGTCAACCAAGAAGAAGGTTATTATGTGAACGTTGAGTGGAAGTATGGATAATATGGCGGCTGCTAGGGTTCTACAGGAGGAGGAATAAAGTGTTTAAATAGGAAGGAGTTTAGGGTTTTGATCTGTGGAAGGAGGAGATGGGGTCGTACCTCTAGGGATGAGCTGGAGGCGTGGTCGTGCTGTACTGCACGTCGCACTGGCCGTTACAGTTGTCTGCAAACAGACAGTGCTACAGAGTACTCACTGTGATGAAGATGAACATTTTTTTGAATTTATGGGTTGGCGGGTACGGGTCGGGTCCAAAACGGATCCGCTAATCCGTTAGTCAATGATAACCATCTGTAACCTGGGCTTAGGTGTCACGACCCACACTCGCTTTTCAGATATGAGTCTGTGTACAATTCCAGCCTACGCCGCAGTGTCGGCGGTAGAACGCTGTCTAGTATTCACAAGTCATAAAAATCTAGAACTGTCAAGGCAATCTATATCTCATCCACAGAAATCAGAAGATACAACTAACTCAAATGAGTAACGAATAATACTGAAGGACAGAGTAATGAATAATATAAAATGAAGTCTCAAGTTATCAGTAAATCAAGTGTCGTCCGGTGGAGACAAATCCACTACTAGTAGACGGAAATAAAATAGAGACATGAAAATAAAATAACAAGATCCATACTACGCTAAACATCAATGACATCATCACTATAGTGGTATCGTGGTCTATGCTGGCTCAAACCTGCTCGTCTGCTCCTGGCTCAAAACTCGGCTAAACCTGAAGAGATCATCAGGTCCTCAGAGGACTAGCAAGATACAGGAAGAACATGCCACGTTACAGTATAACATGCATAAAGATGACAGAAATAGAATACTATACTTCTATACGAAATACATGACAATACAACATCAAGGACAATGTTCAACAGTTGGGCTAACAGACACAAGTACCATCACAACCGTAGCTTATCCGAAACTAACGCCCAACAGAATAATAACAATCGTATCTCCTCCAAGAATAACGACCAATAGAATATCACAACCGTAGCATGAAACTAACAGCCAACAGAATCATCAACGCAACCGAAGCTCATCCGAACTATCGGCCAACAAAATACTATCATATAGCCCGCATGCCTAGTAAATGTCATCTCTGTCTCAAAGAACTATACAGGTGTCCAGTCAAGTCGAATCAAGTCAAGTACAACTAACAGGTCAAGACATGTCAAGTGAATCCGACTCAAGAAAAAGCAATACTATCAGGACCTATACATGAATTAGAGTGATATATAGAAAGAAGGAAATAACGTATGTGCACGTAAAAGGAAAATAGCAATGAAATGAACATGAGAAGAAGTTCCAAGTATGACTGACAAGAATAACAATAGAAAAATGCATGAAAATACTGTACAGTGGCCAAGGTATACTTGCCTGGTGTCGCGTCTCGATTCGTCTGTTGAGAGTCACAATTCAAACCTTGATTGTCCAAATATCCTAAAATAGATTGTTCCAAATAATCTATTATTCTCTTAAATGTATATAATCCTCTAGCTATAAGCTATGTACCATATTATTTAATTCATTCTTCATTTCCTTGTATTTGTAGCTTAAGAATAATTAATCTTTCTTATTAGATCAAATTTGTACATAGTGGAAATTTGTGGATTTGTGTAGGGTATAAATAAAAACTTACCTACTTTCAACTTATATGTGTTTTAACTACTATTTAATTGACATAGTTTATATGTACTGTTATTGATTACCTATTGGTTACTTATAACAAAATGAGAATAGATGCGCGGGTTATTTGCATATATATATATATATATATATATATATATATATATATATATATATATATATATATATATATATATATATATATATATATATAGTTCTCATTGTCCTACATTCTCTCCACCATATAAATTCATGTGAGGAGTAACTATGCATGCTACCTTCATTAGCTACTACTTTTTCTACTTAATTTGGTTTGTTTGTAACATATACTTCCTATAACCCATGCTACATGCAATTACCAAACTGTGCTCAGTATTTCTCATCCTTCTTCACTTGAATGTTCGTGCAATAGGTGAACATCCATATATTAATTTCTTATTATTATAATCATGCGTTTTAAAATTTAGGTCATGTTACACCTATTTCTTCTACATGTGCACAATGCATTATTTAGATCCCTATGGTTTTTCATCTACTGCTACTGCATAGTTATGCCCAAATTTTGTTCAACTAAGGAGAGAAGATAGGTTCGTTGTTCACCTGGACTTGGCGGAGTCTATGGAGAAGTTGGAGACGCGTCTGTAAAAGAGTACTCGAGTGCAAGGTCGGGTTGTTAGCACCACCGGGTGCGGTAAAGTTGAGTATTAAGACAAACCAAGATCGTTCGCTTGTCCGTGTTCCGTCTATAGCTCGGCAAGGCGAGGCCGAGAGGAGGTGCTCGGTCATGTCTTTGCCGTGCGCCTGCGATCCACACCAACGCTAGGATCTGACGATGCTCGTAGGTGATGGAGAGGTGTTGGCAGGATTATGAGGGCGGTCGGAGATAAAGTTGGCTTAGGCACGAAAGGAACGCCCTATGCTGGCACGACCTTCAGTAGTCAGTTGGTCGGGCGTGGACAGTATTGAGAGCGAGGGACAATGAGGTCTGATACGAGAGGGAAGGATATGGTGATAGAGAGATTATGAGATAGCATGTGTTTTATATATACAAAGGAAAGAAGGTGGGAGGAGATAAGTCCGAATATGAATGCATAAAAAGAGAGCAACAAGCAAATCATCCATATCATATATGCCATCACCATCCGAATATATTTAGTAGGGAAATCTACTTTTGGGGTAAACTTGTTTAATTTAACTTATTATCTTAATGGGTTTTAACATATCTAGTTTAAAATCTTCTCTTATTCGAATGATATATGTATATAGTTATCTAAAAACTTTTTACAAACATCTACCTACTTATATTTAATAACTATACGTATTTATCTATATTTACTTATATATTTATTCCTCTAACACAAAAAAATAAAAATAATGTAATCTAGGAAAATTTAAAATTTTGGACATGGGAGTTTACATCCTATACACCTTAGAATAATTTCGTCCTCGAAATTAAGATCATGTAAGCGACAAACAACGTCATTCTAAATGGGCATTTTCAGGGAAAGGCACTAACGATTTGACGAATTATAATTCAATATATTCTAAAGAGCAATGATGATAAAATAAGAGGATAGTGATCGAAATACAAACACGAGTTTTGAGTAACCCGAAGAAGATTATTTGGTCGAGGATACTGCAATTGTCTAGTGCTCAAATAAAAAATGAAACATGGAAACCCATCTGGTTGGATGAGGGCCTTCAATCTCTCGATTCCTTTGTACGCTTCCATAGCCGCAACAATCTTCTAGATAATCCAAGTATATAGCTATCTATTCTAGGTAGGTATCTAACAAGCATAACAAATAATTTTATCATCATGTTCATCCATAACTGCTTAATTATACTAATTTACCTTCTCGCCTAAATCATTGCTATTCAGTGCGTAGTGGCACGTCGTTCTGGGCAATCTCGGGCCTTGTGTTGGTTGGATCCACAAACTAAATGTCTTCCAAACTTGAGATAGCAATCTTTAACAATATGGCATGTCTTGCCACAAAAGTGACAAGTAATACTCTTTTGATGATGGTATGGAGCTTCTCTCTGTTGTTGTTGTATGGGGTGTCTCTCCGGTCCTCATGATGGTGCTCTAGCTGTTGCTGGCTGGGGACGAGGTTGTTAGTGATACTGTTGTGCTGAGGTCTTCCCCAAAAAAGGGACGCTTCACCGATTCTGCTTGGCTGCTACCTCATCCATATGCGTCTCGGTCTCTCTTTTGCTTGCGATTCAACTCTTTCTCTACTGCATGTGCGACCTTCAAGATCCTTTCGTAGGTTGTGGCTTGGCTGGTAGCGATGGCTAGGCGAATCTTATGCGATAATCCCTTCTTGAACTTCTTAGCTTTGCCTTCATGGGTCATGCTATCTGCGAAACGGCTGAGGCGAGAAAACTCTGCGGTGTATTCATCGATGGTGAGGTTGCCCTGCTCTAGGCTCTCGAACTTGCTCTCCAACTCCTCTCGGGCTACATCGGGATAGAACTTTTTCTTGAATAGCTCCTTGAACTCTTCCCAAGTCACATCTGGTACGGTAAATCGGAGCTCATCTCTATACCATGTGCGGGCGATGTCGTAAAGCTGCATGCTAGTTGACTCGATCTTCAGGTCTTCAGGAACTCGAGCCATCCGAAGATATCGATCCACGTTCTCTAACCACTCGTCCGCGAAGAGAATCCCTTCCGTCCCATTGAATTCCTTGGGTCTAAGGTCTACGAAATTCTTGGAAGTTCCAGGGCGTTGTCGGTGATCATCTCTAGTATGAAGAGCCTCCCTCAAGGTGTTGCAAAAGGTGATGGCCTTCTCCGTCTGGGAAGTGATGAGCTGCTGGAAGATCCAAAGGAGCATAACATTGTCCATAGCAGGTACTGGAGGTAGGACAGGTGCTGGATGCTGAACGGAGGCTGGTGGAAGAACTGGTGCTGGTGGCAGAGTCTGTGGAGTAAACTGCAGGGGTGGTAGAATGTCGTCTCTACGGAATCTCGAGTTCTGCGGTTGTGACGGGTCACCTATATAAGTAAACTGGCCTTCATGTATCGATGGGGTCCCATTCGTGGAAGATCCGCCTGCAGTGGATGGGGCATTCAGGGAAGTGATGTTTCTATCTTGAGAATCTATTTAACTGCAAAAAAATATTTAGCCGCTAAAGAATTTTCAAGCAGGATGTAAGTCAAGGATTCAATGAAATCAAGGATGGAGACCAATAACGTGTCAAGACATGTGGATGAGATCCTAAGAATTTTAATCCTATTTGCAGGCTCACGTCGGTACAGTGGCGTAACCGAAGTGATTAACGTAGACCTGCATGGGCTACCAAAAAAACTTGTTACGACCCACACCCGCTTTTCGGATACGAGTCTGTGTCCAAGTCTAGCCTACGTCGCAATATCGACAGTAGAACGTTGTCTAGTATTCACAAGTCATAGAAATCTAGAACTGTCAAGACAATCTATATCTCATCCACAAAAATCAGAAGATACAACTAACTCAAATGAGTAACGAATAATACTGAAGGACGGAGTAATGAATAATATAAAATAAAGTCTCAAGTTATCAAGAAATCAAGTCTCGTCCAGTGCAGACAAATCCACTACTAGTAGACAAAAATAAAATAGAGACATGAAAATAAAATAACAAGATCCATACTACGCTAAACATCAATGACATCATCACTATATGGTACCGCGATCTATGCTGGCTCAAACCTACTCGTCTGCTCCTGGCTCAAAACTCGGCTAAACCTGAAGAGATCATCAGGTCCTCAGAGGACTAGCAAGATACAGGAAGAACATGCCATATTACACTATAACATGCATAAAGAAAATGATAGAAATAGAACACCGTACTTCTACACGAAATACATGACAACGCAACATCAAGGACAATGTTCAACAGTTGGGCTAACAGACACAAGTACCATCATAACCGTAGCTCATCCAAAACTAACGGCCAACAGAATAATCATAATCGTATCTCCTCCGAGAATAACGACCAACAGAATATCACAACCGTAGCATGAAACTAACGGCCAACAGAATCATCAATGCAACCAAAGCTCATTCGAACTATCGGCCAACAGAATACTATCATATAGCCCGCATGCATAGTAAATGTCCTCTCTGTCTCAAGGAACTATACAGGTGTCCAGTCAAGTCGAATCAAGTCAAGTACAACTAACAGGTCAAGACATGTCAAGTGAATGTGACTCAGGACAAAGCAATACTATCAGGACCTATACATGAATTAGAGTGAATAGAAAGAAGGAAATAACATACGTGCATGTAAAAGGAAAATAGCAATAAAATGAACATGAGAAGAAGTGCCAAGTATGACTGACAAGAATAACAATAGGAAAATGCATGAAAATACTGTACAGCAGGCAAGGTATACTTGCCTGGTGTCGCGTCTCGATTCGTCTGTTGAGAGTCACTTCAAACCGTGATTGTCCAAATATCCTAAAATAGATTGTTCCAAATAATATGTTATTCTCTTAAATGTATATAATCCTCTAGCTATAACCTATGTACCATATTATTTAATTCATTCTTTATTTCCTTGTATTTGTAGCTTAAGAATAATTAATCTTTTTATTAGATCAAATTTGTACATAGTGGCAATTTGTGGATTTATGTAGGGTATAAATAAAAACTTACCTACTTTCAACTTATATGTGTTTTAACTACTATTTAATTAACATAGTTTATATGTACTGTTATTGATTACCTATTGGTTACTTATAACAAAATGAGAATAGATGTGCGGGTTATTTGCATATTTGTTTGCTTTAATCGGATTTGACATGGACAAGATAGTAAAGGACATGGAATAATATTATGAGAAGCTTATATATATATATATATATATATATATATATATATATATATATATATATATATATATATATATATATATATATATATATATATATATATATATATATATATATATATATCATTGTCCTACATTCTCTCCACCATATAAATTCATGTGAGGAGTAACTATGCATGCTACCTTCATTAGCTACTTCTTTTTCTACTTAATTTGGTTTGTTTGTAACATATACTTCCTATAACCCATGCTACATGCAATTACCAAACTGTGCTCAGTATTTCTCATTCTTCACGTGAACATTCGTGCAACAGGTGAACATCCATATATTAATTTCTTATTATTAGAACCGTACGTTTTAAAAGTTAGGTCATGTTACACCTATTTCTTCTACATGTGCACAATGCATTATTTAGATCCCTATGGTTTTTCATCTACTGCTACTGCATAGTTACGCCCATATTTTGTTCAACTAAGGAGAGAAGATAGGTTCGTTGTTCACCTGGACTTGGCGGAGTCTATGGAGAAGTTGGAGACGCGTCTGTAAAAGAGTACTTGAGTGCGAGGTCGGGTCGTCAGTGCCACCGGGTGCGGTGAAGTTGAGTATTGAGACAACCAAGATCGTCCGCTTGTCCGCGTTCCGTCTATAGCTCGACAAGGCGAGGCCGAGAGGAGGTGCTCGGTCCTGTCTTCGTCGTGCGCCTGCGATCCACAAACGCTAGGATCTGACGATGCTCGTAGGTGATGGAGAGGGGTTGGCAGGATTATGAGGGCGGTCGGAGACGAAGCTGGCTTAGGCACGAAAGGAACGCCCTATGCTGGCATAACCTTCGGTAGTCAGTTGGTCGGGCGTGGACTGTATTGAGAGCGAGGGACAATGAGATCTGATACGAGAGGGAAGGATATGGTGATAGAGAGATTATGAGATGACATGTGTTTTATATATACAAAGGAAAGAAGGTAGGAGGAGATAAGACCGAATATGAATGCATAAAAAGAGAGCAACAAGCAAATCATCCATATCATATATGCCATCACCATCCGAATACATTTAGTAGGGAAATTTACTTTTGGGGTAAACTTGTTTTAATTTAACTTATTATCTTAATGGGTTTTAACATATCTTGTTTAAAATCTTCTCTTATTCGAATGATATATGTATATAGTTATCTACAAACTTTTTACAGACATCTACCTGCTCATATTTAATAACTATACGTATTTATCTATATTTACTTATATAGTTATTCATCTAACACACAAATAAAAAAATAAAAAAAAAATGTAATCTAGGAAATTTTAAAATTTTGGACATGGGGGTTTACATTAGGAGCCTAGCTTTGGGCTGGTGTTTGCCAAGGTTTTAGGGGGAAAGAATTTTTTTTACAGGATTTTAAGTTTTAGGGTTTGTTGGATTTAGAACTAGGCTAAGGGTTTGTTATTATTATTTAAAAAATTTAAAACACCCTAATCCTATTGTATAATATGAGGGTACATATATACATACGAAATTGCTCTATGGCTAGCTTAGTACTAGCTCACTATTAGCAAATGCTGATGTGGCGGAGAGAGGTAACTAAGTTTACATGTTTAGCTGGTTAACATTAACATTAATATTAGAATTAACATTAATATTAACTTTAACTTTAACTTTAACATTAAATTTAATATTATCATTAAATGAAAATTAGCATTAACATTAACATTAAAATTAATATTTTCTTCAAATTAACATGAATAATAATATTAATAACATTAATTAGCATTAATATTAATTTTAACATTAATATTGAAATTAATATTAAGATTAAATTAAAATTAGCATTAACATTACATTAACAATATTTTTTTGGGTAATTAATTTTTTGGGTTAAAACATGACTTGTCAGTTGCCATGTCACTTTCCATGTCAGATGTCATATAGTGGGAGATGTCATCACCCCGAAATTTTTGGGAGCCAATTAACATAAGAGAAATATTTAAAGAATATTTTTCAAAAGCTGTTGACCAGCTAAACCTGTAAACTTGGTTACATCTCTCCGCCATATCAGCATTTGCTAGTAGTGAGCTAGTACTAAGCTAGCCATACAGCAAGATTGATATACATAACCTAAATCAATAACAATACTAAAATTTCTTCTACATTCAAGTATCTCCACAATCCAGAAAAAAATAAAAGTAAATTTATTTTATAATATTGCTAATGCTATTTGATGCTTAACAAGCTATAATTGTATTTACTAGTAAAATAAATTGCAAAGAATTAAGTTGGCATCAATTAAATGCTAAAAAAAAAATTATATGTATATTTTAAAATAGGGACACACGTCATTATTTATCTATCCCAATCTTATTATATTATTAACCTAGCCCTAATATGAAATTTCAATACTAATTATAATATTTAAATGGGGGCTTACAGGGAGCTGCCATTTCGGCTGTTTGGCAAGAAATGAAACTGTTGACATGAAAATCCAGCTCATTGAAATATGTAGTTCCTGTCGGTGGGATGTTTGTTGAAAATTTCCTATTTTCACATTCGCATTTTAACATAGATGTTGGTTGAAACTTTATTTTTTTAGAGCATATACGTTTTTGTTCATGTAGATTAGCTTTTAGTACATATATCTGGAATTGGAACTGTAGATTTTTTTTAATTAAAATATTTGTTAAAATACTAATATTCGAATTAGAGAATAAAATATTTATTAATAAACGTAAAATATTTTAAAAAGTAAAATAATAGTATTAATAATTTATTTTTTGATGATATTAATTAATAATACGCATAAATTAAAAAAATAAAATAATTTTTAATTAAGATTATCAATATTTAGTTATGACTAAAAGTAAATCAAATAGTTATCATTTTTTGTTGATATTAATTATTGATATTTAAATTAAAAAATTAAATAATAGAATTAATAAATATTTATTAACTTTATTAGCAAAATAGTTATTATTTTTATTGTTATAAGACAAAATTTTATTTTACCACCTCTTTCATCGCCATTCAAACACTAAAAGTGTAAATTTTACCATTTTTAAATTATAAAGTATCATCTATCCAAACATTTATTTTCATCATACTAGTATGGAATTTAAAAACATACACATTTTACTTTTATCATACAAGAAGGAATTTAAAAACATACACATTTAAAAACTCCATCCTTAGACTTTCAAACAACCAAATAACCCCTAATGCGTGAAAAAAATAAAATAAAAACTTTTTTTTTTTTTGAAATCACACTCACAAATAATTTATTTTTTGATGATATTAATTAATAATACGCATAAATTAAAAAAATAAAATAATTTTTAATTAAGATTATCAATATTTAGTTATGACTAAAAGTAAATCAAATAGTTATCATTTTTTGTTGATATTAATTATTGATATTTAAATTAAAAAAATTAAATAATAGAATTAATAAATATTTATTAACTTTATTAGCAAAATAGTTATTATTTTTATTGTTATAAGACAAAATTTTATTTTACCACCTCTTTCATCTCGCCATTCAAACACTAAAAGTGTAAATTTTACCATTTTTAAATTATAAAGTATCATCTATCCAAACATTTATTTTCATCATACTAGTATGGAATTTAAAAACATACACATTTTACTTTTATCATACAAGAAGGAATTTAAAAACATACACATTTAAAAACTCCATCCTTAGACTTTCAAACAACCAAATAACCCCTAATGCGTGAAAAAAATAAAATAAAAACTTTTTTTTTTTTGAAATCACACTCACAAATAATTATTTTTTGATGATATTAATTAATAATACGCATAAATTAAAAAAATAAAATAATTTTTAATTAAGATTATCAATATTTAGTTATGACTAAAAGTAAATCAAATAGTTATCATTTTTTGTTGATATTAATTATTGATATTTAAATTAAAAAAATTAAATAATAGAATTAATAAATATTTATTAACTTTATTAGCAAAATAGTTATTATTTTTATTGTTATAAGACAAAATTTTATTTTACCACCTCTTTCATCGCCATTCAAACACTAAAAGTGTAAATTTTACCATTTTTAAATTATAAAGTATCATCTATCCAAACATTTATTTTCATCATACTAGTATGGAATTTAAAAACATACACATTTTACTTTTATCATACAAGAAGGAATTTAAAAACATACACATTTAAAAACTCCATCCTTAGACTTTCAAACAACCAAATAACCCCTAATGCGTGAAAAAAATAAAATAAAAACTTTTTTTTTTTTGAAATCACACTCACAAATAATTTATTTTTTGATGATATTAATTAATAATACGCATAAATTAAAAAAAATAAAATAATTTTTAATTAAGATTATCAATATTTAGTTATGACTAAAAGTAAATCAAATAGTTATCATTTTTTGTTGATATTAATTATTGATATTTAAATTAAAAAAATTAAATAATAGAATTAATAAATATTATTAACTTTATTAGCAAAATAGTTATTATTTTTATTGTTATAAGACAAAATTTTATTTTACCACCTCTTTCATCGCCATTCAAAACACTAAAAGTGTAAATTTTACCATTTTTAAATTATAAAGTATCATCTATCCAAACATTTATTTTCATCATACTAGTATGGAATTTAAAAACATACACATTTTACTTTTATCATACAAGAAGGAATTTAAAAACATACACATTTAAAAACATACAAGAAGGAATTTAAAAACATACACATTTAGAAACTCCATCCTTAGACTTTCAAACAACCAAATAACCCCTAATGCGTGAAAAAATAAAATAAAAACTTTTTTTTTTTGAAATCACACTCACAAACACAATTGGGGGCTCAAACCTTGCCGGCCCCTCCGGGTGTCCGCTCTAATACCACTAGGCTAGAGAGCTCGGACAATAAAATAAAAATTTTGATAAACCATTTATTAGAAATTTTATGTGAGGTGAGACCCAACTTCTAACACTTCTCCGATTGGAGTCTCCTTACAAAACATCTACCCCAGTCGTATTGTAATTTCCCTCTTTCATCCCGTCAAGCGGTTGGAGTCTCCTTTCTTCCCCAATCTCTCCTCTCGATTTCAGGGTTAGGGTTTCTAACCCCCTTTTCGAATCCATATGTTTTTTTAGGGTTAGCTTTTCTTCAATCCACGACTGCTCTTCTCTCTTTGCTTCTAGAGCTCCGTAAGCATGTTTCGCGCCCCGAGGAAGAGCGACAGCACCAGGTACTACGAGATCCTCGGCGTGTCGAAGAGCGCAAGCCCGGACGAGCTCAAGAAGGCCTACCGAGTCGCTGCGCTCAAGAACCACCCCGACAAGGGCGGAGATCCAGAAAAGGTCGCTCCTTTACTTGTTTCCCATTCGTTTCGGTACGGAAATATTGCGGCTTTCTGCTGAATTTTTGTTGTTGGTTTTGTGGTTGAATCAGTTCAAGGAGCTGAGCCAGGCCTACGACGTCCTCAACGACCCGGAGAAGAGAGAGATCTACGATCAGTACGGCGAGGACGGGCTCAAGGAGGGGATGGGGGCGGGCGGCTCCGGCGGACACAACCCTTTCGATATTTTTGAGCAGTTCTTTGGCGGGGGAGGCTTTGGTGGTGAGAGGGATTGTTCCCTCATTTATTAGGATTCCTTTTCTTGAAAGATTTATAGTGAATTGGGTGTTTATTGATTTGTAGGTGGCGGCTCGAGAGTTCGTAGGCAGAGGAAAGGCGAGGATGTGGTTCAGACCCTGAAGGTGTCCCTTGAAGAGTTGTATAATGGGACGTCTAAGAAGCTTTCGCTCACTAGATCGGCACTTTGCTCGAGATGCCATGGGTATATATCTTTTTCCAAATTATTGTCTTTTCAGAGAAGTTCATGTCAAAATAGTTTAAATGCTGCTACTTTTAGTCCCATATCGGAGTTACTTTATTTTGCTTGTTTGGTACTGTGCTTACAAATTCACAAGAAAAATGGTAGTAAGGCTCCCCCCCCCCCCCCCCCCCCCCCCCCCCCCCCCCCCCCCCCCCCTCGCCGCCGCTGGAAATTGTTAACTCTTTCAACTCAACAAGTCCATTTGGTATTAGAGTCAGAACATAGATATCTTCATTTTTTGAAAAGCAAGTAACGAACCAAAACTGATGGTTGAGCATCCAGTTATTCCAGCCCTAGTTTTCTTTACTTGTATCAGAATCGAGTCAGGCTGTCAGCATCCAGTTATTCCAGCATACGTAACAAATCAAAGCGGAAGGTTTAACTTATTCCCTCTCTGCATTCCAAGGTCTTCTTTACTTGTATCCAGTTTAGTCCGAATGCAGTTTTGTTTTTGTGAAAATTGCATCTTGCGTTCAGTACTGCTACTGTATCGTGTTGAAATATTTTGTAACCTTTGTAAGGAAGCATTTACAAATTTCTTTTTTGAAGCATATACAAATACATCTGTATTTTCTGTCTCCTGTTTATTCCAAAGTGACTGGCCATGTTAGTGGCTTGTTCCTTGTAGTCATCAGTAGTATATTTCTTGCCTCATACTCCTGTTTTCTCCAACTACTTGGTGAGGCTTTTTTGTATGCTCTCCTAGACTTGTCTACTCATAATTTTGGAATTTATTTTACTCATATTTGACACAACTTTAGGTGCTAGTTGAAAGACTGTTTCATTTCGATGTGGTGGTTTAATGAATTGCTTAAATATTAGTGGAAAACATAGTGGTTGTTTGAAGGTAATACAAGTCATCCTAGAACCCGTAAGTTGATTTAGCTTGAACTGTATCTAATCTTGCTTGTTGATTCCTCATGGACCTTGAGTTAGACTTGTACAAGCTTTTATTATTAAAATATCATGTCAAACTTGTAGTTCTGTGCCTGATTTTAAAATATTGATGTTGATTTTAATGCTCCATTTGGACTTTTAGTTACTAAGTTTTACTTTTATGGGATAATGGCTTTGCTGTTGTTGTAGTTACTAAGCTTTACTTTTTCTATTCTTATATTTTATTTATAAATTTAATCTTATCTGTTATGTTGATGTTGGAAATGGTTCTAGAAGGAAATTTGTGGCCGACCAGATAAATTATGAAATTTGAAATTGCTGTGCGAAGAGTTTTTAGTACCACTTTGTATGATGGAACACTGTCATTTTCTTAAACCATGAAATAAGCTCTATACATTATATGGTTATTATATTTATAAGAAACACAACAATTTATATATCATGTTTCTCTCACTCTATCTCAATTCATCCTATTTGGAAGTATCAATTACTGTTTCTTATATTTTTGGGGGTTTATTGTTCGATTACATTAGTTTAAGGCGTTGTTGTTGAATGTGTTTGGGCTTAGTAGAATGGAAGCAAGTGGGATGAACTTTTATGTCTTCTGTAAAATAATTGGGCTAAAAATCAAACTTCATCTGCACACTATTGAGTAAGCTAACTGTGCATGGACACTATATTATGAAGTAAAATAAGAACTCTTTGTAAGCAACTTGCTCAAAGTCAACTCTGTATACTAATAGCAGGTTTTGATAATTAAATTAAATGCAATTCTTCACTGCCCCTTTTTGGTTACTTGTCTGAGTTTGGGTCAATGCCAACCTAGATGGATAAAGGGTCATTGCCAATCCATTCTTTTTGTCTTACTATATCTTCAATGGGGGCATTTGCTATGTCAATATTGGTTTGGTAAGTCTAGGTTGGATCAAGATGTCAATGACAATCAGCTTTCCCTATTTTTTTACATCGATCACAAGTTAAATGCATCCTGATGGAAACATCTGGGTGAAAGTCAAAATTGAATTTCTATTAAGGGCTGCAAAATGAGCTTGGATTTTTGTATCTAATGGCAATTCCAAGCCGGAATCTACTTGGAACAGCTGGCTTGTACCTGATAACATGAACAAATTCCCTCTCCTAGCCGAACTTGTTAAACAATCTGTTTCACGTCTGGGTAAAACTAATTCTGGATTACTGGAATTTTGCTAGATGAAGTTTAGTTGCTTAGATTAGCTATTTCTGACATCGGTATAAAAGATCTATATCCTTCTTCCATCATGATGGGGTTTGGTACGGAGCTCCATAGAAGGGTTGGCGAAGTTTTGATGACCGGCTGTCAATATGGCATCAAGACAATGTCTGTGATCATCCCAAATTCTTGAACAAGGTAGCTACGAGCAATTGAGGGTTTTGCCATAAAACTTAGGTTTGTTGGTTGGTAGGTAGACGGACCTTTTTTTGTCATGCAGTTTAAGCTCATGCCCAAGGAGCTCCCCACAGATAACCTTAAGAGTAAAAAGTGTAGACGAGGAGGTAATATTATAAGATTTTCCTATAGGAAATTGCATTAACCTCCATGAAACCTTAAGCCAAGGAGTGAAAATAAATAGCATTCCCTTGTGTCCATTGCATGATGAAAAAAGAGAGTTTTAGTGACGTTCGGTTGGGAGAATGTTCCTCGGAACTGACAATTGATTCCATGATGATTTAACACACATTGTAAGCCTCATTGTGAGCATGCCATGTCTTTAGCTTGCTATTAAAATATTAATTTATGAAGGAATTTGATCTATAAGAGGTCTTTCCACAGTGACAAATGTGTTGGAATCACATTAAATGATCCTGCATGGAAAAGAAAATGGAAGAGGTCAGGAAATCATCTTTTTGAAACTATACTTGCAGGGTATTTATTCTAAAGGTTTTATGGGAAACATAAAGAAGGTTTCTTATGGAAACAATTTAAATATCATTGCAACCCTGACACTCTTTGGATGACAGTTCCAAAAAGAATGTACGACTTCCAAAAGATGAGATATCTCAGTTGCTTCATATGTTTCATATGTGCTTGAAATGGTTGACCAGATATGGGATCGTATATCCTATGAGAATATTTTCTTGTTTACACCTTTATGGTTTGACAAGAACTGAAACAAAATCATTGTCCTACTAGACATGCGGGTGATGATGGCAGTAGAGTGTAAAAGTAGTTCTTAAGGTAGCCAGTATTCACTAAATTACCCTTCCAATAACACTCAATTACCCTTTCAATGATGCTTTCGAGTATGCACTAAGCCATGTTACTTAGGCAATCACAAAACAATTGACCTGAGAATGAAACAGCAGGTAGCCTATGAAGGTCTATCATTACATAAGGCGCCCGTTGCAGTAAATACACATGACCTCACACTTAGAACATTTTGAATGAGTGTTTAACAAGTGTATAGGACTGACTCAAGCTACTAGGATCATTATCTGTATTTACAATATCTGATCTTTTCTGGGCAACTTCAGACTACTTGCAAAACATGACAGGAATGAAGGCATGTGCTCGTTATGAAGTATCAAAGTAGTTTTAGCTTGTTTGACGTTACATGTCCAAGGCGATTGATCTTAGAAATTTTAATAAAAATGGGAGAACAGTCACCTCAAGGAATATTACTTTTTTGGAATATCTGTGAAAGAAGCAATAAACTGCCCTATACATTTTTTAGAATGTCAGACTCATTGTGTTGTGAGCTACACTAACAAAATTTTTGATAGCAAAGCCAGATGGGTACAATCTGATAATGACCTTCTTGTCAATGAATTGTGTGTGTGTGTGCGCGCGCACGCGCGTGTGTAACGCATCGTGATTGCGGAACCGGCTTACCTTCGTGCTTGGCAGTGGCCAAGTCGATTGATGATGACGATAACTGGACCACCGTTGCTTGGTGAGAGCGAAGCGGTGCCGCAAAAACTTCGACGGATGGCCTTATGAGGGGTCCGCACGAAGATTGCTTGAAAATCTCAAGAGAGGGGGGCTTCCGAATCCACGAAATAGTCGAGACCACGACCAAGAAAAGGAGAGAACAAATCTCAGAACTTAAAAAATAATTTTATTGATTAAAAAGTTGTTCCCCAATTGCATACAGAAGGTGCCTCTTTATAGGACTTTTATGATAATCTAATCTAAATAAAAGATAAATTTTAATCCTAATCAAATAAAGATAAAATTTCTAATCCTAATCAAATAAAGATAAAATCCTAATCAAATAAAGATAAAACCTATCCTAATAAGATAGAGTCAAAATAAGAGTCCTAAAAGAAATATGATTCTTATCAACTCTAGAAAAAGATAAAGCAAAAAAAAAAAAAAATCTAAAAGGATTCGGAGTTGGAATCTCCCCTCTGCTGCAAAAGAACTCGTCCCCGAGTTCTTGTTAGAGTAAAGCGGTTCGCCAGGTGGAAAATATACGTAAAGATCGACGATATTGAAGGTTGGGAAGATCTGCATGGTCTCATACATACTGTCACTGGCGTTACGATAGTGTTGAATTTGTGGATGAATCGTTGGTAGAAGTTGTGGAGACCATGAAAGTTTTGAACTTCAGTCATTGTCTTTGGAGTAGGCCACTTACGAATTGTTCGAATATTCTCTTCATGAACATTGAGGCTATTTGCGCTAATCACAAATCCTAAGAAGATGAGTTGTTTGGTAAGGAAGCTACACTTCTTAATTCGGAGAATATTGAGAACTTTTCTGAGGTGCTTCATATAATCAGCTTGGCCGTCAAAGTAGATGACTACAAACTTTCTTGTTAATGGCTTCTAAACATGATTCTTGAGATGCACAAATGAGCTGGTTGACTCCATTAAATTTTTTGTTTGTCGTGTAAACTTTTGTTGATATTTTTTTCCAGAATTATCTGTAGAGACCTTGCACCATGTGCTTGACCGTTATGTTCGGGAAGGACCTCGTCTTCTCCTGGGTGTTCTTCTTAAGGGACTGAAGAATTCATCTCCTTAGCTTCCGCAATAGTTTCACCGAAGATTGTCGTGTCCTCTTCAATGAATCATGTTTCTTGATTAGGAATTGACAACTTCATCTAGGTGCTGAAGATTTTAGATTAGGATCTGCAATGGGTTCATCCGACTTTGATATGTTATTCTCAATCTTATCTTCGTTATAGTCAATAATGGCAACTTGTGCTTTGAGGGGGAACTGTTGTGGACATGCTCGAGCCTTTTTTGGGTGGTCGGTAGTAGGACGAGTGTTTCTGATATCCCCGTAAAATTAACCACAACGTTGTATTTGGCTCCAATAAGATCCAGTACTCTGTCAAATTTGTCAGACATGACATCAAATTTGTTTGACAGGATGTCAACGTTGTCTGAAATGGTATCAACTTTGCTTGACAAGATTCCAACGTTGCCTGGTAGGGCATCAAACTTCTTACACGTTGCGGATTTCGCCATTATTGTTTTGAAAAAGAAAGATTTCCAAAGATTTTGGAATCCTGGATTTGTGTTGCTCTGATACCACTTGACGCAACGTGATAGCGGAACGGGCTTACCTTCGTGCTTGGCAATGACCAAGTCGATCAGTGATGACGATAACTAGACCACCGTTGCTTGGTGAGAGCGAAGCGGTGCCACAAAAACTCCGACGGATGACCTTATGAGGGGTCCGTACGAAGGTTGTTTAAAAACCTAAAGCGAGGGGCTTCCGAATCCACGGAATAGTCGAGTCAACGACCAAGAAAAGGAGAACAAATCTCAGAACTTAAATAATAATTTTATTGATTAAAAAATTGTTCTCCAATTGCACACAGAAGGTCCCTATTTATAGGACATCTATGATAGTATAATCTTAATAAAAGATAAATTCTAATCCTAACTAAATAAAGATAAAATTCTAATCCTAATCAAATAAAGATAAAATGCTAATCAAATAAAGATAAAACCTATCCTCATAGAAGATGAGTCAAAATAAGAGTCCTAAAAGAAGTATGATTCTTCTCAACTCTAGAAAAAAGATAAAGCAAAAAAGAAAAAAGAAATCTTAAAAAGGATTTCGAGTTGGAATCCATGCTACATCAGAGTGTGTGTATGTGTTACTGCAGCAAGGAGGGCCTTAAAAGTAAAGGTCAATATCATAAATTTGAAAGCATGCAAGAATGGTGCTGGATCCATGTCATATGGAATCCGACATGAATTCGTGTGGGCCACTTTTCAGTTCATGTCGGATACGAAACCCTCTACGTCCCAACAAATTCCTAGGTTGATTCGTCGGGGATACACTGGACCTGTCGAAAAGTAAATAATAATTCACAACTACTTGGCTTTACTGAAGCATGTCACTTCTCACCATCGCCCTATCAAGCATTTGTACCGGTACATACCGGTTAAGTCGATATGGCAATTTCTAAAAAAAAAGTCCATGGTACAGGTACATGTTGGTATATACACACACCCCCAATGACTAGTGATGCATCTTCATTACTTCATAAGTAAAACTAATAGTCCAAATTTCTTCATCATTAGTCATCGAGTGAATTTTACTCTAAAAGTATGGACTTTTAAGTTCAAAAACAAAGAAGTTTTGATTTCTAAATCGAAAGCACGTACTAGAGCTCATATCCAATGACTTGCACATGAAAATACCCACAATGTACCAAAGAAATATCTATGAAGTAAAATAAAATTGAAAACTGAAAATACGAATAAGTAAAATTTTGGAGAAAAGGATCCAAATTGACGGCCCCAGTAATTTGGGATAAAGGCTTTGTTGTTGTTGTATGCGGTACCCACTAGTACCCAAGGAGTACCAGTACCCAATAAGTATCCTGGACGTGTACGCCTTCCTAGATGGAGTATCTTTGCTTTATAGCCGTTGCCTCTGGTTGCTGCCGTGGGCACTGCAGTGCTGGTGGTGATGGTATCGGGAAGAAGCAAGAGAGAAGGCGGAGAGAGAGAGAGAGAGAGAAGAACGGGGGGAGAGTGGAAAAGAAACCAAATGGTCAGGTCCCACCCGTTAAAATAATTTAGTGTGGGTGTGCATTAATTTTTTTCCCTTACTGGGTACCTTTGTTGACCATGGGAATGGAAAAAAGTCGGATATTTTGTTGCCATTAATTTAGGGTGTCCACTTATCATGAAAGATGCTATAACGACCATTATATTTTGAGTCTTCATTTGACCCTTTGCTTGGATTTCTCTAATTTAGGATGTGGGTGCTTTTCTGGGTGTTGTAAATAATTAACAGTAAGCATTCTTTCTGTTGCAAAGGCAAAGCTAACTATAAAGCATTTGGTAATAGTTGAATATTTAAAAGTATAGCCTCATTTCTCAGCAAAACTCTAGAGTTTCGTGTGGTGGCAGAGACTTAACATGTATGTGATCAACCATGTTCAATCTCTTTGACGAGAATTTTTAAAAAAATTGTATCGTTGTGTTGAGTTCTCAACACATAAAATGGGTGTTCGATCTACACCAACACTCTGGAGTTTTGTGAAGTGAAAACGAGTTTATAAGTAATTCACAACACCATTCAAACATAACAAAAAATGTTGCTCTATTATAAGTTATGTTTATTCTTTCAAGGTTATATATATGAGAGACTGAAATTTCACATTAGGGCCGGAAGTAAACAACTTTACATTCATGTTAAAACCTAAACAATCAATATGAACCTTCTTTGCGTGTTTATTTAAATTCAAAAGAAATTTCGTGAGCCAGAAGACTCAGTAGTTCGACAAAGTTTTATGATTGCAATTGTGAAGAAACAAAGTCAAACACCATATTAACTCATCATGGTTGCTTGATATAATCTAGCAATGACAGAGTTAGAGCTAATTGTACATCATGGTTGATCATAATTCGACCTAATTTTTTTTATACTCCTTACTAATTTTGTTATTTGATAATAATCTATCAAAGAAAATTTAATTCATCTAACTTTTAATTACTACTTTGATTTTAACCTAATATACATTAGATGTTATTCATTTCATTTGATGGTCAAGTTGATTACCATATGCATGTTGTCTACTCTAAAAACTTTAGTATTTATGGCACACAACAGCTGTAGAAATGAAATTAGATGCATACTTTTAATGAATCCGAAAATCAGGAGCAGGAAAGAGAAAACTGGAACAAGTTAAACTTCATTCCATACCCATGAATTGAATCCATTATAATCATTTGTAATCATAGTTAAAATTTTAATGGTTAACTGGTTGGCCCATCTTCCACATAGATCAATTAAAATTGATGATATGATTTTCTACAGGTCTTATATAGTCTTCCATATATTGTTGAAGTCTTATACAGTATGTAGTTATATACGCATATCCTAATCTTTATTAACTATTACTAAATCTGTATATATGTGCTAATATGTTGGATTATAGTATTGTTATGTAATTCTATCTATCCTAGTGGATTTTAGCAGAAGTTATTATGGAACTATATCTATCCTAATTTATGAATATTTGTTTCTTGAACTATAAATATTTTGAGCTGATATGGAACTATCATTGAGATTTCCTCGTATTCTGTTTTACCCATGTAATTATTCAAAAAATATCCTTCTTAACGAGATCCACCCACGTCAATATTTTCAGAAAATTTAGCTGGGTTTCTTTATATAAATTCTCTTTTAGGGTTATTTGTTGGAATAAGCCAGAAAATCGACAAGGTTACAAAAAGAAATTTAGGTGGGGTCAAGGCGCCTACAATACCACCTATCCCTCCGCCTCTCTCTCTCTCTATATATATATATATATATATATTATATATATATATATATATATATATATATATAAGCGACAATACTCCAAGAGACCTAATAAGAATTGAGAATATTCGTGGGAATTGGATGTGGCACCAATTGAGGGTAAGATAAGAGAAAATTATGTAGGTGGTTTGGGGATGAGCGTCGTAGATGCATCGATTGGGAGGACAGATATGGCATTAATCAAAGAAGCCCCTAGAACTAGGGGTAGGCAACTTGGATGGAGTATGTACAAAGAATATTGTTTTCTTTTTCCTTTACAACGGACATGCCCTGTAAGAGCACACTTGAAAAAAGGATTCAATTAGCCGATCCCTATATATATATATATATATATATATATATATATATATATATTGGTGATTGACACCGGAGTGTCATGTCCTAATTTTTCAATGTTGCGTCGACGTGTCCATGTCGTCACAACATAGGTCATAGTCACTATTCCGAACTATACACTTGTTTTGTTACATGCCAACCAACCATTTTAATTGCAAAAGTGAACTGAACTGAATTAGACTGTGCAGTTAAATTTTGGGGAGACTGTTCGATTTGCAGTTTTGAATACATTTTAACTTGAGCGTATTGTAGAATTTTTTTCTTCTATGTTAGTTTTATGTTGACTGAGAGAACAACCAACAATAAAGGTAACTGATGCAGAATAGAGGTCAACAATATGGTTAAAAATTGCAAACCGGACTTAGCCAAACCAAATTAGACTAATGCGGTTGGATTATGGGATGGGAACACAGTTTGGTTTGCGGTTTCGAATTTGTAAATTTGCAATTTTGGAAGTCGTTTCGGTTCGATGCGCATAAACTGCAAATTATTACAACTATGCCACCTTCCATATATCGACAACCCGAACTCTAACCCTAAATGTACCATATCAACAACACCCCTTCAATCTCCACTTTCGTGACCTGTGACTCTACCTCTCGTACGTAGCATCTCTTTATAAGTATGTTTTGAGTCGTGACTTAAATTTCAGTTCTTTTTTAGTTTTGAATGAAATGTGGTTTGTGGTTAAGACCTAATACTCGAATATAGTTTTAAAATTATGCAGTGCTGTTTTCTTTGGTGCTATGCGATTTGCTTTGCGATTTAAGTATGGTTTAAACCAAATAGACCAAATGCACACCTAATTCAGAATAGTTGTTTGGATATTGACATTTGAATGTGGAAGGTACACTTCTCTTTCTTTGTAGTTGCCAACTTGCTAAGATGTCTTTAATGTCCTGACCATATAGTCGTGAGTAATGCTATTGGGACCAACTTTCCTTGACACACTACATGGCCACACTGATGTGGCAGTGTATTATTGGATGTTAAGGGAAGTCTTAAAAGGGAGGTAATAATTGACATCCAATAATGCATTGCCACATCAGTGTGGCTAGAGTGTGTTCCCATAGCATTATTGTATAGTCATATTTCAAGAGTAGCTTGAGTATGTAAACTATTTTTCCTTAAAGATTAAGGATTTAGCTGATTGAGATTTATAACAAATTTAAGATGATGGTGGTAAAAAAGGGTCTCTGAATGGAACTGCAAGTGTAATGCCCAACAATATTAGTTGAAAAACAATGGTGGGGGTGGGTGATATATGGTTTATGAGCCAACTTCAGTTTTGGAAGTACTATTTTTGGATAGATTTTGACTCTGGCACCATGAGCTGAAAGTACTCCAGTCCAGTTCCCCCAGCAATATTATAATAATAATTTAGATGACCTGGTGTGTGACTTGGCATCAGTTGTGGCACAGGATCCCATCATCGGCTTAATTTCATGTATATGCCTCAAAGCTTATTTTATTAAATACGTTGTATCCTAATACTTAATATAAATTTGGGAGTTATGCTCTATTTAATCAGTGATATCTATTAAGTAATAAATGCACCTAACTATGATTTGTTGCTATTTGTGTTTTGCAGTTTGCCCTGTACCATTCTGCCCTATTTCCTTGGTTGGTTGTTTATTTTGTAACCTGGATGCTAAATTGATGATGATTTCCCTATGTTAATTTTTTTTAACTCATTTCCCCGTATTATGACAATAAATATTCAAGTGGTACTTTTTAACTGTATTTTAGATTGTTGTTTCATTAACTTAAGCTGCTCCATGAAATGGGTGTAGAGCTGTGTATACCATGATCCTCCCAAGATCCTTTATCTGCAGGGCATCGCGGCGCTGAGATGGTCTATTCTTTTTAAAAAACTTGAGCTACAAAATTTGTTTGGAAATTAAGTTACTTTTGGGTAGTTGCCCAGGTGAGCCATCCAGAATCAATTAGGCGATTCTTATGGTCGCTAGCTAGGTTGTGTGCAACCTTGACTATGGAGTTGTTACCAATTTAGATCTGACTCTCCGTTATGCAAAATACCTGATTTTAATTCAATTGTTGTTTCTTAACATCATTTTCTAAAAGTAGCTTTTATAATGTTGAATGGTATTTGTTTGTGGTATATATATTATCTTAATAATGAGTTTTTGACGATAGAGGTAATGATAGTATGTACTGGAAATTGCTGAGAAACCCAATTTCGGTGTGGGCTTTTATGAAATGCCCACCCGCTGCATAAGTTTTATGAAATACCCAGAATTAAGTATTTTCACGTTAAATATTCCAAGATTCCCTTTTAGATGCCACCCGCTGGGAAATGCTATTTTTATAATACCGAAACTACCCCTCCGCGCGAATTGGTCATCTATATGTATTTGAATTCAAAAAACTCATATCTGGATTGCGATTTTCGTCTTCTTCTTCACGGGAAATCTGAATTCCATTGCTCTCATATTCAGCAGAGATTGCAAAAATCGTTCGTAGTTCGGTGTGTTTTTCTTCAGTCGAACTCAGATCATCGCTCGTCATCATCATCACCATTATCATCATCTTCATCGTGGAGACATTTGAAGTTTTTCGACGATTAGGTCAATTGTGGAGAGAAGATCTTTCTTCTTCTTTTCCATAAGAATTATCATCGTTTTGAAAGAAGAACGAAACTCTTTATTCATGAAAAAACTAAATTAACGTTTTAACACTGTAAATGACCATTCTCCGTGTAAACTAACACGGAGAATGCCATTCTCCGTTTTATTTAAAATGGAGAATGCCGTTCTCCGTGTTTCTAACACGGAGAATGACCATTCTTCTGCGTTTTAACACTGGAATGACCATTCTCCGTCTTAATTAGGACGGAGAATGACCATTCTCCGTCTTAATTAAGACGGAGAATGCCATTCTCCGTCTTAATTAAGACAGAGAATGACATTCTCCGTTTTATTTAACACGGAGAATGGCATTCTCCGTGTTTCTAACACGGAGAATGGTCATTCTCCTGCGTTTTAACACTGGTATGACCATTCTTCGTGATAAATTACACGGAGAATGGCATTCTCCGTGTAAATTAAGACGGAGAATGGTCATTCTCCGTTTAATTTAGCACGGAGAATGGCCATTCTCCGTCTTAATTAGGACGGAGAATGCCATTCTCCGTTTTATTTAACACGGAGAATGACATTCTCCGTTTTATTTAACACGGAGAATGGCATTCTCCGTGTTTCTAACACGGAGAATGGTCATTCTCCTGCGTTTTAACACTGGAATGACCATTCTTCGTGTAAATTAAGACGGAGAATGTCATTCTCCGTGTTACTAACACGGAGAATGGTCATTCTCCGTGTAAATTAAGACGGAGAATGCCATTCTCCGTGTTACTAATACGGAGAATGACCACCCTCATGCGAAAATTAACATTTTTCGTGTTCTAAACGGAGAATGGCCATTCTCCTGCATTTTATGGTCAGCTGAAACTTTGGAGGGCCATAACTTTTGACTGGGAGGTCGAAACGAGGTCCCGTTTGTCGCAAAATGAGCATATCGTCGAGGAGACTGAAAGTAACAGCTTCATTGTTAGACGGCCTTCCGAAATTTTAGAATCGCAAAAAAATGATGTTTGGACCTCCGTTTTAGCACTTTTGTCGTTCGTCCCGGTCTTTCCGAAATTTTTCGACGAGTTTTTAAAGATTTTTGAGGAGAAAACCTAGATTCGAAAGTGAGCAGCGTATGGAAGAAGATGGAGTATTGAAACGTTTTTTTTAAGATCAGTTTTGTGGGTGTTTCCAATAAATTAAAAGGAAGGGCAAAATGGTCATTTGGAACCCGCTTTGGATAAGTTTCTCTAATTCTGGGCACGCGATGAAAGTTTTTTTAGCGGTGGGTTTTACATAAAACTTTTTTAGTTTTTGGGCATTTCATAAATCTTCCCTAGTATGTATGTATGTAAAGAAGAATATGGAGTTACTTTTATAGTATCACTCGCTTATGAAAGGTGTCTTCTTTTTCAAACATTTAAGCCGATGTTTTGCTCCATGAAAGGAACTAGAGATCTAGAATCAAGTTCTGCTCGTAAAATAATTTCTGATTAATTATACTAGATTACAGTAAAAGCTTAATTCTTTCTTCTTTGTTAGGATGTTCAAAAGCTTAATTCTTTTTTTTCTCTGTTAGGATGTTCATTAATATTTAACCTAGTTAGCTATTTATCCTTGTTTGGTGACTGGCCTATATCGTTGTGAACTTCCCTTATTCCGTAACAAGTTTCATGTGTGGTCCACAGATGATATTTCACTTCAGAACATGTTGGAAATCATTACCTTACATCTCAGAACTTTTATAATCAATAAAGCAATATACGTCTAGCAAGAATCCTAGTTAAAGTACGGAATGGTTGCATTGCTAGAGATTATAAATGCTTTCCTGGTAGAATCTTGGACATCACATTTTTCTTATGAGATAAATGGTGAGAGCAAGAGCTCTCACCACGCTTCATTAAAGAGAGTGGATGGCACATTTTGTTTATTCAGTTCAGTATTTTTTGTCCCTAACAAAGTTTTGAACACAAATGTAAGCATATTCTAGACCGAGTAATTAGTTAGAATGCAAGGCCATCATGGCTCATAATTTTTCCAAGTGTTTGGTGTACAAAGGTTGTTCGACCTGATTATTCCTTGCAAGATTTTTGTACGTCCCTGTACTCGAAGGAAGACCCACAATAACAACTTAAACATTGTTAAGTAGCTATGTTATATTAAGCGTGAGGCGAGGCGAGGCGACGAGCGACGAAGCTGGCGCCTTGCTTAAGCGCGCTTAAGCGACGCTTAAGCGGTGCTTAGTTAGCACTTCACCCATTTTTACCTACGGAACCTCCTACATGTAAAATACTCTGTATACACATAAATTTCAATATTTTTTCATACAATCCTATTAGTATATGCATGAATAACAATACCAATTATCAATCAAACAAAGTAACAATATAAATACTATAATCAAAATGCGAAGTCATCAAAATGCCATGGTCAAAATAGTCAACAAGCCACACAATGTATACATACTACATAGTCATCAAAATACCATCAAACACAAAAGCTAATTCTCTAAAGTTCCTATTTTTTTAGGATCAATTTTTGTTTTGTTCAGTTTTTTTTTTGATCCAAGGTGCTTTTTCGGCGCCTAACACTAGGGCGAGGTTCTATTAAGCGCCGCCTAAGCGCGCCTAAGCAACGATTGCCTTTTTGGGGCGAGATTTTCCTAAGCGAGGCGCCCAAATTCAAATCTTCGCTTAAGCGGCGCTTAAGCGTCGCTTAAGCGCGCTTTTCACAACATAGTTAAGTAGGTCAACCTCAATGTAATCAAGAATATTTCTAAACAGGTCTTTTTATTGCATTTGTAGACAACCAAAAAAATGTAAACCTTCAATTCGATATTGATTTTCTTCTTGGTTTCAGAATATGCAGTACAGATGGGGGGAAAATGATAACAAAACATACATATCTATAAAACGTGAAAGTTGCTTATTAGTAACTTCCGTTTAGTTATTTTATAAACAATTACTTACCTGATGAAATAAGTAGTTGATTATTGCTTTGACCTGATGAATATCTTCTCTAACAAAGATGTTTGAGGAAGTTATCACTTATCACACGTGGGCTTCGCTACCTACTTTGTACTTGTATCTAAAGTTGGAAGCGTTTCAACTACTGGATTACTAAAAACTGATAAGTTTTATATACTCCACAGCTTGTGACCTCCGTTTCGTTTTATACATAAATAAAGACTCCTCTTTTCTTCCACAATTTTGTTGGCATTATAGATAGCATGTATAACAAACATCTTCTCGATGATGATGATGTGTGAGTGGTGGTTTGTGTGGGGTGTGTGTGCATGGGGGGTGGGGGTCATTTTTAGACTAGAGGTTGGATTGGAATGGGGGAACTTAGTTGGAAAAAATGGGTGGGTGGGTTTTTTTTTTTTTTTGGGGGGGGGGGGGGGGGGGGGGTTGTGTGGGGTTGCAGGGTAAGACAGTATTTCTTTCTTTAAAGAAATAATCTTCTTGTTGAAAGAAATAACATTTTTTTTATGGAAGTCTACAAGCACATGAAGGGCATCATGCACTCATCTCTCTTTAGTTCAAATTTACAGGCTTCTAGTTACTAGCAACTGGCTACAAACTAAATTGGAAATTTATGCTCCTACTATCGAGACAGTCATTTGTAATCCTTACGCGTGGAACATTCTGGATTTGACAGTGGATGCGGTAGGGGAAGTTGTCACATACATACACACACACCCCTCACCAGTCATCATCTTCTCACCTCTCCTCTCCTCCCTCACCTAGAAACACACTGATAGTACTTGGTTGGTTGGCAAGGGTAAGCACGTGCTTAGGCTCAAGCCCAGTTGCACTGGGAAGTTGGGCGGAAGATATATGGTAGTATATATTAATGATTTTCATGCTTGAATTTTAGGCTACTTCGAATTCTAGATAGCTCGCTAATGTTTTCCATATTTCCTGACAAACCATCTTTTAGGGTGTGTTTGGTTGTAAGCAAGTGGAGTGAAGTGAAACAAGTGACTCCACGAAAGTCCACTTTTTTGAAGTGGGTTTTTGACATCTTTTGTTTGGTTACAAAAAAATGTACCCTTGGAGGTGTTAATTCTATCACTTTATGTTTGGTAGTATGCAATTGGAGTGACATAAAGTGTGAATTTGTACAGTTGTCACATGGTGAAAATGATGAGAGAATATAAAAACTTATTATAATCCACTTTTGTCCCACATCCTCTTTGAAAGGGAGGATCTGAGATCCAAATTTGGAGGGGACAAAACCTACTTTTGTCGCATCAAAAAGTGACAATTAAGCTTCACTTGCTTGTAACCAAACAAGAAAAGTGGTAAATATGCAACAAAAAAGGTGCACATTTACCACTTTCTCTAAACTTGCTTGCAACCAAATACATCAACAGATATAAAAGCACAAACTTTTGTGCAAGTATTTTAGATGGATGGGTAAACATGTATCCATATTTTTAAAAGTAGGATATGGAGTCAGATCAGAAATGTATTTATTAATTTGTTTGTACCATAGTGGCTGTACAGTTTGACTGATAATCAAACCTAATTTTTGTTAGAGATGCAACAATCTGACACATTGTTACAATAACGTTTTCAAAAAGAGGCGTCCTAGTGCCACAAGGCACCCCCACTAATGCAGGTGTGAAGAAGGTCAAGACGTATGCAGCTTACCCCAGTATATGTAGAGGCTGTTTATGTCACTTGAACCTGCATCCTCCAGGATGCAAGAGCAAGCTTTACCAGATCCCTTCTCGATAACTTTGTCTGCTGATAAATGTTTTCTTGGTTGTTAGTTCAATTTGGCTTTATCTTGAATTAATATTTTATCCTTGTATTAGTAATCCAATTTCGGTTTTGGTCGTTGCAGTAAAGGCTCGAAGAGTGGGGCATCAGGAAGATGTTATGGGTGTCAAGGTAGTGGAATGAAGGTCGTAACCAGACAAATTGCACCAGGCATGGTTCAAAGAATGCAACTTGTTTGCCCTGATTGCCGAGGGGGAAGGTAAGATGTAATCTTCATTGTTTGCTTCCATCTGTTGATCATACTCATTTCATTCTCATGAACGTTTTTTCTTTTTTCTTTTTACGCAGGTGAGGTCATTAGTGACAAGGACAGGTGTCCTCAATGCAAAGGGAAGAAAGTTACCCCAGAGAAGAAGGTATTAGATGTGCATGTTGAGAAAGGAATGCAACACGGCCAAAAGATTGTATTCGAAGGACAAGCTGATGAAGCTGTAAGTAGGCTTACCTTATACCACTGTTGGTTCTTTAATTTCTACTGTAAAGTTATCAAATTGGTTATAAATCTTTTTTCATGCCCTGACTTCTGTATGTTAATGCTATTGGTATATATGGGGATTTATAAGGATATCATGCTGTGGCATTAATATATTTCAATGCCTGGCATGTGGGATGCATCTGTTAGTTGGAATTGTTAACCTAAATTCCATACAGATACTGATTACCATGGTTTTGTTGAGGTCGTTTATGGCATTCTTAGCAAGGTTTGCAATATCGGTTTCGGTCCCTTCCTATGAGTATCAAGATTGGCACCATCGAAATATTGGCGGTTTCTGATTTTTTGGTATCGAAAAACAAATAATTATTAAAAGTGTAGAAAACAAAATATTTTATACATTTAGGCGCAATTTTAAGTATTTTTGTGTTGTTTGTTAGTACTTTTGAAATTGAATGAAATAATAGTCTCCTTTATTGATTGGTTTACCTGCGATACATAAGTTTTCTAGTTCAATTTTCGTTGCCAAATTGACTAGGAAGGAGATCCCCAATGGCCTTACTTTTTCTTTTTATTTATCGTGAAAATGTAGATCATTACGTATGGTAACCTGGTTGAAATCAACATATTTGTGTTTTACTCTCCGTAACTCTTCCTCAGCCAGGCTTGGGCAGAATAGCATAGCTCGTCATTAATAAGAATCATTCAAATCTCCCAAGTAGGATTCGAACTTACGACCAGTCAGTTAACAGCCGACCGCTCTACCACTGAGCTCCTGAGGAACAACGGGAGATTCGACCTCAACAACTCCCGTTCTCAACTCATGGACAATATGAGTCCGAAGCTTCCTTCATAACTCCTGGAACTTCTTCGTAGTGGCTCCGTTCCATGCCTCATTTCATAGGGAACCTCTTATTTTTGTTTCATTATATTTCATATTTATCCCAATTCCATTCATTTCATATCCCTTTGGTGTCATTGACATAAGAGATGTCATTTATTGTCTATCTGTTTCTATCTTTCTATATATGAGAAGTTAAGAAATCATCATATAATAATCAAGAAATTAAAATATAAGAGACAAAGGGGGCGTTTGTGATGATTTTGAAATATTTTCTACTAGATAATCTATTATCCTTATGCATGAAGATCGGTCGTTGTGGTCGGACTCTATTATGGATTTATGACCACCAGATATCGGTATCGGATCGGGACATGCCAAACCGTATCGGTATCCGATACTGGAAACTATGTTTCTTAGGAGAGGACTATACAATCTCATTTTTTGTATCACAGTTTTTCTTCTCTTCTAATTCTGAGTAACCCATTAAATCTTATACATCAGCCGTCTTTTTGCCGCAATTCTCGTTCATTATTATCGTTATTATATTGTTGAAAGCAATTGTTTGAAATGATCCTTTATGCTTGTGATACTGCAGCCAGATACCCTGACAGGAGATATTATTTTAGTATTGCAACTTAAGGAACATCCCAAATTCAAAAGGAAGCTTGATGATCTGTATGTTGAGCACACACTCAGTTTGACAGAGGCGCTCTGTGGCTTTCAGTTTTCTCTAACCCATCTTGATGGCAGACAGTTGCTCATAAGGTCAAATCCTGGTGAAGTCGTGAAACCTGGTATGGATTCTTATATCCCATTTCCTTCTTTTTCTTTATTTCTCTCCCTTTTCAAACGTTTCAGGCTTATGCTTATTTCTTCCCTAAACAGATCAGTACAAGGCAATTAATGACGAGGGGATGCCTCATCATCAGAGACCCTTCATGAGAGGCCGCTTGTACATCCACTTCAATGTGGAATTTCCAGGTTCTGGTGCTCTTTCTGCGGACCAATGTCGTAGTTTGGAGAAGATTTTGCCACCGAGACCAAGCAATCGTTTGTCGGAGATGGAAATAGATGAATGTGAGGAGACCACCCTACATGACGTTAAGATTGAAGAGGAGATGAGGAGGAAGAAGCAACAGCAACAGCAGGAAGCCTACGATGAGGATGATGACGAGCCTGCCCCCCATGGGGTACAGTGTGCCCAGCAATAAGCTCCATGACGTCATGTATTGAAAGGTATATTTGGGATTGCTTTCATAAACCAGTTGACATACTGACGTCAATATGTTAGTTCCATTTATGTATTCTCCTTGGTAGTCTGTCCTGTTTGTTTGTTGCATTTACAAACATCAGCTAAGATTTATAATTTCTGTGTGTTCTTTGTTGATGTTTAGGACGAAAGGTAATTTGTTATTGACCTTGGTATTTCCTGGTTGATGTTGCTGCCTTCACCAAATTTGCGCATACTCACCATGAAAACGGCTTGGTACAGTTTTCCTTGGTTGGATTGTTTAAATAAATCTCTTTTAACCTCATTATCCTTAAAAGTTTTCCATTTCTACATCTCCATGTGGTTTCTGAGCTGGTTTGTGCTTGAGCAAGGTATGAATGCCTATTTCTATTGAATGTTTCACAAAACATTCAATTCTTTTGAATGTTTCTGAGCTGGTTTGTGGGCATAAACTGGTTCTTAGATATTGATTCTTGTTTTTGTCAAAGTTGAATGATGCCCGGACTTTACGACTGGAATCTCTTTTGCTAGCTGCTTCAGCTATTTTTTTCGGAGGGAGAATCCTAGTGAAGAATTGTGGGGAGAATTTGCCAGGAGCTGACTCGTTAACGCCGGTGGGTTTCAGTATTTATGATAGGAGTCTAAATGTAGGTGGTAGTCATATATAGGTGCATGACAGTGATGAACCAACAATTGTTCCCTCCGAATATCGGCATACAAGGGATTGAAATCTTCTAGCTTCCCCAGAACTTGATTCCTCCAGAATCGAAGATTTGCATTTGATCCGACTTCGGTTGGAGTTAGGAAGCTTATAAGTGCTGTAACAGCATTTATTTTTTTGCCAAACTTTGAAAGTCAAAAAGTGAATGTGGGAAGTTAGGAAGCTTATAAGTGCTGTGACAACATTTATTTTTTTTTTGCCAAATTTTTGAAAGTTAAAAGTGAATGTGGGTGGTTTAAGACGGAGTTGAGTTGGGGTAAAGGTTTTATTCTTGTTGGATCTAGTACGATTTAAGCTTTAAAGCTAGAAGTCTAGTTTGCTCTGTGTTGCTGTTGCATTGGCAGTGCACTGCTGTCGAAATGAATTCCAGATGACAACACTACAGACTTTATTTTTAAGAGCATCAATAGAATGGGCTATTTATAAAGGCACATCAATTTTTGATCAGGGCTAGTCCAAACTAAATTTTGATTTATTTACAATTTTGCCATTGAAAAAAATTATTCAAGGTTATCTCATTTGTAGGTATAAAAGTCGATTCTTATATTTATCCTCGTCTTCTTCCTCAACACATTCAAGAAGAAGAAGAAGAAGAACAAGAATATTGAATAGATTTTCTTCTCATCTTCTTCTTCTTCTCCACCATTTTTATCTTCACCATCTCCATCAAAACCCTAGTTTCATTCTCATTCTCAATTTCGATGGCACCCAAAGGCTCCTCACAAATAATTTACAAATCCTAATATTGGTGGGTGAACAAACAATGTACAAAACCCTTTGGTGGGTGAACACGACATTCTTTGTGAAGCAGTCTCGGTTAATTTTTCGGTCGACAAAATCATATTTTGGCAGTTCTAAGGTAGACAAAGTCGACTTTAGGACTGCCACAATTTCTGGCAGTCCAAAATAATTCTAGGATTGCCAAAAATTTGGGCAGCCATAAAATGGACTTGTTGTCCAGCAAGTCCATTTTAGGGCTGTCCAAATTTCTGGCAGTCATGGTAGTGGATAGGACTGCCAATTTTTTTGGCAAATCCATTTAGGTATAAATATATTTTAGAGACAAGTCTCTCAATTTTCTTCATTAATAAATTTTCATAGATAAATTTATCAATTCTAAATCTATCTTATAGATAAATCTCTCAATTTTTAATTAAAAAATAATCTAATTTTGGTCGTCCTATTTTAGAGATAAGTCTTTCAATTTTGTTCATTTCAATCTTTTTTAAATATAGAAAATTTTCAATTCAAAATTTTAAATCTATTTAAAAAAAACTCAATATTTTAAATCTATTACAGGACTACCACAATTTCTGGCAGTCATCAGTACTTCTAAGACTGCCACGCCACAATTTCTGGCATTCCTTAATATTTCTAGAACTGTCAAAAATTGTGGCAGTCCTGGAATGCACTTGATGTACATCATGACTGCCACAAATCCTGGCAGTCCTATCAGTATTTAGGACTGTCAGAAACTATGGCAGTTCTAAAGTCGGGCCGAATGTTGTTCGAATTTACTTCGATCATGAAATTGATTATAAATAATTGAAATAAACATTACATTGTATGTTTTCCATCATGATAATGTATACTTGGGTTTTGGGAATAAACATTACAAGAAGAATATAAGAGGAAAACTAGAGTTTTGGGAAGAGAGCCTTTGGGTGCATCGAAATTGGAAATGAGAGCTTGGAAAGGGATTAAGATGAAGAAGAAGATGTAGCTTGGGGAGGAGGAAAATGATAGAGAATAAGAAGAAGATGATGATGATGATGAGAGGAAATAGGGTTTTGGAAGAGAGAGAGAGAGTGAAATGTGAAAATGAAACTCAAAATTGGGGTTTGGGAGGGGGGGGGAGGGGGGGGGGGGGGGGGGGGGGGGGGTTGGACAGCCCTATGAGTAAAAAAATGGGCTAGTCCTGAGTAATTTTTTCTCAAACTTGGGCTAGTCCCAATCCGGACTAGCCCTGATCAAAAATTGATGTGTCCTTATAAATAGCCATAGAATGGCTCATCTCAGTTTCTACTATCTAGATTCAAAATGTAGGATCCTATTTTGTAGAATAGTAAAGTTCAATTAGTGTAATGATGGTCCAATCTCAGCCACAAGAGCTATAGCTAGGGTCTCAGTATTTTTACATTAAAATGTATGAACTCATTTTCTAGAATACTAAGGTTCAATTTGGAGTCAAATTTTTTAGATTCTAGATTTTATATTATTGTTTTAAAAAGAAAGAGGAGTAGTACTTGGGTCCATTCATCTCATTTGGATTTCAAGATTTATTTTTTACTATTCTCATACAATTCAACACATTCTACATTTATTTTTGTATTACATATTTGGATCTCATGCATGTTTGAGCTCCATCTACTGTTGATGTTCCATAAGCAACATGATCTTAACTAACATGATCTTAACTGTTCACAGATCCGGCCGGCCCACTCAGGGGATTCGGTTGCCCTATCCGGAGTTTTGGTTGTCCTTGACTCTTATTGTAGGTCGATCCTTGAGACTCATTTGCAACCCCGACCTCTATTGGGATTATGCTGAGCCTGCAGGTTGTCCTAAGCAGAGGGAGCTAGGTTGTTTAAGCCCGAAGTCTCGTTTGGGTTACCCTTGGGCTGGTTTATATTATGGTAAATCAGTCTTTACATCAACCAAAATATTGGATTTAAAAAAAAATGATATTTGAAATGGTATTTGTCCATGGATATAATTGATTTTTTCTCCCAATCTCATCTAAGATGAATTTCTTTCTCTAGTACTGTTTTGTAGGGGTGAGCATATCACGGTTGGAAACCAAAAATCGAACCGAACCGAATAGAAATATGCAGGGCCGGTCCTGAGCTCGTGGAGGCCCAGGACAAACTTTCAAAATAAGGCCCACATACATAATGTAAAAATATTAAAAAATATTTTAAAAAATTGATACAACCAAGGATTGAAACTTGGGACCTATAGTAAGGGGTTTGAAATACTAACCAATACACCATAATAACTTTGTGCCTAAAATGACCCATAGTATATTAGTATGTACTTGTTCTATTTTCAGATACAAAATTATTAACATATTTAAATGTAAACTATTTTTTTGGGCCCCTCATGACCCGGGGGCCCTGGACGGTCGCCCTGGGCCAGGGCCGGCCCTGGAAATATGCTAGTCGGCTCGATTTTTCAGTTATAGGTTTGATTTTTGGTTCTTGGTCCGGGAACCAAATCAAACCGAAAAACGATTTAGATTCAATAATACACCAATACCCTCAATTTATGTATACTAATATTTTCGCTAACGCTATCTAAGCACAATCTGTCTCTTTCCATTTCCTGATGGCACTTGTCGCCGCTTCTTGAGATTTCCTATCCTCAATTTATATATATTGATTTTTTTACTCTCCGTGATTGTAATAATTCATAAATGTAACATTATCAGAATTTTTTTTAAGATTTGTTATTTAACTTGACTAATTTGCTAAAATATGAAGTTTCGATCCATTGGTCCATGAAATCGAATCGATCGAAAATCAAATCGAATTAATTCGGTTCAATTTTGTTTGGTTTTTATAAAAACAGTTCTAATTTTGGTTTTGAGAAATACAATTTACCGGTTATTTCGATCTTTATATATTCGGTTTGAAGTTTGAACCGAACCCAACCATGCATCCTTACTGTTTTGTTCTCTCACACTATTTTTGTTCTCTTTTATATGTTTCCCTCTTTCTCTCTCAATTTTTTTGCCTCTCATATCTAATTGCACAGTACGTACCTCTCCCCTTTTTTTTGCTGTCACCCAAACAACGGTAAGAAAGCTTGAAATAATAGTCACTTCCAAACTAATAAGTTCTCATAAACAACCATTTGTTCAATATTCTGTGAAATTATAATTTCTTTGCTTGATTCTCATAATTATACATAAATTTTCATATCGTGTAATAATGGCTTACTTAGAAGTGAGTTTTGAGGATTGAGACAAAAGTTGAAATATCCAAAATCGAGCAGCATTAAGTAAATGGATAATTTGGAGAATTTATTGTTGGATTATTCAATAATATGGGACCACACATGTAAAATTAATTGTGTTGGACTATCTAAATAATTAAGCCAAATTAAAGTGGTCTATTTGAAAATTGGCTTAAGGGTATAATTGTCATGGAATTAATGTGTAGATACCGGAGATAATTCTAATTTGATGAGGGGCCAAATTAGAAATATCAACACATATATAAATATGTGTACTCATTAGGGTTATGGTCCCCAACTCATACGGCCACCAAAGAGAGAGGGTTTCTCTATTCTCTTCTGTATCCCCATCAACAAAGAGAGGAACAAGGATTTTGTCTTTGTTATTAAGGGCCGTAGCGGGTTGGAAGAGCAAACCCCATAAAGAGACGTGTGCTTCAAGATCCGTCAAGCAAAGACAATGGATTCAGGTACGCTTCCGCAATTTAATTTTTATTCTTCATCTCATGAATCGACAGGGTACAATAAATTTCTAACAAGTGGTATCAGAGCCACCCTGTTTGATTTATGAGGTTGAAGTTTCAGAATCAATTTATTGGTGTTGGTATTCAGAAACCCTAGATCACTAGATTTAATTTAATTTAGGGTTTTGATTATTCCGTCAATTTTTTATGATCCTTCAGTTTAGATCCATCCTTCATATGGTTGAATTATTACTATTAATTTTTGTTTGAAATTCTTCAATATATATGGCGACTGCAATGGATTCATACTGGTGACGCGTGGCAATTGGTGCCTAATTTAGTTTTATTTATTTGTTTATTGATTGAATAATCCAACAATGATACCAATATGAATTAAGCATCATGCTCTATTTATGGTCTATTGATGGAATCAAGCATCAAGCTCCATTTACGCTCATTGTTTATTTATTTGTTTATTGATGGAATTAAGCATCAGGCTTTATTTACGGTCTATTGATGGAATCAAGCATCAGGCTCTATTTATGCTCATTGTTTATTTATTTGTTTATTGATGGAATTAAGCATCAGGCTGCTAAGAAATTGTCATGATACAAGAGTTTTATTTCCTCAATTCAGCTCTATTTACGGTCATCTCCTCTGTAGTATTTACGATTTTTTTGTGATTTTTTTGCACTGAATTAGCATAGATTGCTACGTGGGTCCGACAGATTAAAAAAAAAGATTTATCATTGGATTGATTAATTTCATGATGTCAGGATTTGGTGGGATGTATAGAATTATACTATGTGATTCTTTCAACGAAAATACAATTGGTAGTTTGTATTATTTGTATAAAGTTTTTTTTTTTGCTTTTAATTATGGATTAATTTATATAATCTATTAATGCATATATTTGGTCTTCTATAAATTATTCTATTTAAAGTATTCTTATGAATTATTTGATATTATCTGTTGATGCATATATTTGTTAGAGTTTAATCGGTTGATTATTTAAATTTAAAAATATGCAAGTTCATAAGGATTTATGTTTATTTAATTTAAATAAGCAGAATGATTTGGACATGATTCAATTTTATAAAATTTAGTCAACATTCAAATTTTTGGTACCTTTTATGACTCGCAGTAGTTGTCTAATAGTCTAAGTAGGCTCATTGAAACAAGATGTCGCCAAAGTGACCTCTCTTGCATAGATAGCCTATGAGGGATATCGGATGTTTGTGTGTGTATATTCATGCGGGCATTAGTCGGCCCAAAGAAAGGTTAATACTTGGCCGAATTGCACACATATTTGTGGTGATAAATGTGTGACAATTATATGGTTTACATGTGAATAATAACCTGATCCAAAGATAGGCTTATTATTTGACATGACTTATTGTCAACGTTTGATCATTACACCAAGAGTACCACTTGCAGTTAATATCACTGTCCAAAGACTTGATATTAATGATGTACTAGGTATCTTGAGATGGGGTTCACCATTATTTGAATTTGTTTGACTATATTTTACTCTTTGGTTATTAATTAAAGCATGTCATTTTTGTTGTTTTGTTCTCTTTATAGTTAATGTTGTTAAAATATCTGCCAATAAGATTTTAATTTTCATGTTTAATGGGATAAACTTTAAGGGCAAAATGAAAATAAATACAGTAGCTGCTAAGGGTCCAGCTCAAAAGAAACAATAATATAAAACTAAGGGTTGTTCTTTTGTGATAAGGCAGGACCTATAAGGAAGAAATGTACAAAGTACCACGCATGGCGTATAAAGAAAAGTACATTTCTAAATTTGGTCTGTTCTGAGGTTAATTTAGATTTAGTACCTAGAAACACATGGTGGTTAGATTCTGGTGCTACTACCCACATTAGTGTTTATAGACAAGGTTGTTTGAGCTACCGAAAGCCAATTGATGGTGAAAGATACATCTATATGGGTGACGGTAAATCGGTAGAAGTGGATGCAATAGGACATTTTATGTTATTTTTGGAATCGATTATTATTTGGATTTGATAGACACTTTTATTGTACCGTCTTTTAGACGAAATTCAGTTTCAGTTTCCTTAATGGACAAATCTGGTTATCATTGTTTAGTTGGAAATAATAAGTTTAGTCTATCTTTAAATCCAAATATTATTGGTAACGGTTCCTTTAAGGTTTATGATCACGTATAATCAGTTGAAACTATTGCAGCCTGATGAAACCTTGCAAGTGGAGTCATGTAGTACTAAACACAAAATTAACAATAATAAAAATTTAACCTCATTATGACATAAGCGATTATGTTACATCTCTAGAAATAGAGTTTAACGGCTTGTGTCTGATGAGATTTGGATTCCATTGACTTTATAGACTTCAATGTCTGTATTAAATGTGTAAAGGAAATACAGACCAAAGTTCAATTGTAAGCAGCTACTTTATTGGCTATGCTGACAAATCAAGGGGTTAATAATTATATGATCCCACACAAAAGAAAATTTTGAGATGAGAAGTGTAATAGTTTTTGAGGATGTTGAGTTTGGGGGAGAAATAAAGTCAGGATCATTGTCTTTGAGAAGAAATCAATTACGATTCCTAATATCACTTTTGACGATGTGCATGATTCTATACCTGTCATGATCAAGATGTGAATTCGGAGCCTCAATAAGACAATGTCGAATTACCTCTATAAGTCGTTGTTGAGATACCTTAACAACGACAACGTAGCGTCATCCCATTCAAGATAAGATAATTATTCCTAAGAAATAAACTCAACAACCTCAAGAACCAGTAATATTAAGATGGTCCACCAGAGAAAGAAGAAATATAATTTCGGATAATATTGTCATATTTCTCTAGGAACGTGAGGAAGACTGTGGATACTGGAAGATGATCTAATCAACTTCCGTCAGGTCATAAAAAGTTTCAGTTCTCAAAGTGGATTGATACAATAAATAAGGAGTATAAGTCCATGCAAGACAATAAAGTTTAAGAACTTGTTCCATTACCAAAAGTTATGAAGTCCATTGGTTGCAAATGGACATTTAGAACCAAGAAGGATTCGAAGGGTCATGTGGAGAGGTATATAGTACGTCTTGTAACTAGTGACTTTACTCAAAATTTTGGGATTGATTTTAAAAAGTTTCTCTTCGGTGTCTTTGAAAAACTCCTTTAAAACAATCATAACACATGTTGCACATTTTGATCTTGAGTTACATCAAATGGATGTCAAAACGACATTTCTCAATGGTAACATTGATGAAACAGTTTATATGGTGCAACCAGAAACCTTTGTGTCGAAAGATCCAAATAATATGGTTTGCAAATTGACAAAATTTATTTATGAACTCAAGCAAGCTTCTCGTCAAAGGTACTTCAAGTGATTATCTCATTTGGTTTTGAGATAAACACTGTTAAAGATTGTGTGTATCACAAGTTCAGTGGGAGTAGGAATAATTTTTTTTTTGGTTTTGTATGTTGATGACATACTGCTTGCCACAAATGATATAGGCATATTGCATGACACTAAGAAATTTCTATCAAATAACTTTGAGATGAAAGATCTTGGTGACACCTCTTTTGTATTAGGAATTCAAATACACCGAGATCGTTCTCGAGGTATTCTTGGATTATCACAAAAGAGCTATACCGATAAAGTGCTTAAAAGATTTGACATGTAGGAATGCAAACCAGGTGACACCCTAGTCGCTATAGGAGACAAGTTCGGTCTCAAACAAATGCCATAAGGTTAGCCTTAAAATTAAGAAAACACAATAGATTTTCCTTCATGATCGGTTATAGGGAGTCTAATGTATGCTCAAGTATGTACGTGTAAGGATATTGCGTACATATTAGGATGTTAGGCAGATATTTAAGCAAATATGGATGGATCAGTGGATAGCAGCCAAACTACTTAAGTAATTAATAGAGAACAAAAAATTATTTGCTCTTTGTAAGAGATCGGATATAATTCTGGAGATCATAAGGTATTCCGACTCCGATTTTGTTGGATGCCAACACAGCAGGAGATCCACATCAGGTCATGCTGTCTAATGGAGATATATTTTGGATGAGTGTCAAACATGGACTCATAATTTCTTCCACCTGGCAGCAAAGTTTATAACATGCTGTGGGGTATCTATTCAGGGAATATGGTTGCAAAATTGTCACAAGGCTACGCCTACAGTACGGTGTTGAAAGACCACATGAAATTATGGTGTGACAGTAAATCAATACTGTATTCCAATAACAACAGAAACTTGTATAAGTCAAAGGATATTGACATAAAGTTTCTAGTTGTGAAGAAAAAAAATCAGAATGGTTATAGTGTCCATATAGCACATTAGGACAAACTCCATGTTAGCGGATCCGCTCACAAAAGCATTATCGCCCAGGGTCTTTCATGAGCATACTGCTCATATGAGTGTTAATTAAGAATATGACAATATAGTGGGAGTTTGTATTTTATGTATTTGGGTGCTATTTGGTTTTGGACACATTTGTATATTAAAGTACTTTGGATATTTATCTGATCAGATATATGGAAATTCAGTTCATTCTGTTTTCATTATGTTAAAGTATTGATCTCATTAAAGTTAAGGAGGACCAGTTGGAAATAGACATTTATTGATCACATTGAGTGTAATTTCTACGCTACGCATCCATGATTGATCTATGTCGTTTAGCTATATTGGTATATGTGACCATTGATGGTTTAGTTACGCTATATGTGATGAATGCCGCTTTGATCCTATGTTGATATGGTTAATGGATGAGATTGTCCGGATATACCATAAGGATTAAGATAGCAATTTATGAGCTCACTAAGGTTAACACAATTATAAGGTTACACTTGTGGCCCAGTGGGAGATTGTTGGATTATTCAATAATATGGGGCCACACATGTAAAATTAATTGTGTTGGGCTATCTAAATAATTAAGCCAAATTAAAGTGGTCTATTTGAAAATTGGCTTAAGGGTATAATTGTCATGGAATTAATGTGTAGATACCGGAGATAATTCTAATTTGATGAGGGGCCAAATTAGAAATATCAACACATATATAAATATGTGTACTCATTAGGGTTATGGTCCCCAGCTCGTACGGCCACCAAAGAGAGAGAGTTTCTCTATTCTCTTCTGTATCCCCATCAACAAAGAGAGGAACAAGGATTTTATCTTTGTTATTAAGGGCCGTAGCGGGTTCGAAGATCAAACCCCATAAAGAGACGTGTGCTTCAAGATCCGTCAAGCAAAGATAATGGATTCAGGTACGCTTCCGCAATTTAATTTTTATTCTTCATCTCATGAATCGACATGGTACAATAAATTTCTAACATTTATTAGTTTGGAAGTAAATTTGGTAAGTTTGATATTTATCATATTTACTCAAGTTGTAGATGACTATTTACTATATAGAACTTTTTTTTTTACCATTATTTTTGGGGTTAGCAAAGGAAGAAGAGAGGTACATATGGTACATTGAGGAGAAAGGAAAACGAAGAGAGTAGTAGAGAGTGTGTGAATGAGACTAAGGAAATTAGGGTTGAAAATGGTTCCATTCATCTAAAGCAAAGATATACTTTTCCACCTTGGTTTCTTCTAATTTTTTTGTCATTTTCAAATACCAAAAAAAAAAAAAAAAACGATGCAAATTATAATTTTTTAAAGGAAAGAAAATATCAAGGAATTGATATTTTTTCCTTTCCGCGAACCAGACGAGGCCTAAGAGAGCCATGTCCTCCCAATTCTTTTTTATTTCTTATAAAAAATTTAAATTTTAGATATTATTACCTTCAAAAATAGAATCTGATGCTTTTAAAATAGAATTTTCCTCTCTAAATATATATTTTGTACTTCCAAAATTTTTAGTCAAACTCGGCTACTGAAATCCGATATACATAAATAGTAAAGAAAAAATGAAAGGAGAGAAAAATGAATATTTTAGCAAATGTCCCCATCAGGGTCGGCCCCGAGCTCATGGGGCCCCAGGACGAACTTTCAAAATAAGGTCCCAATACATAATGTAAAAAATATTATTATTTTTTTAAAAAAAAGAGCTACAACCAAGGATTGAACTTAGAGCCTTTCGTAAGGACTTTAAAATATTAACCACTACACTACAATAACTTTATACCTAAAAGGGCCCATGATATATACTAGCTCTATTTTGAGATACAAAATTATTAACATATTTATCTTTAAAATATTTTTTGGGACCCCTCATGATCCGGGGGCCCTGGACGGTCGTTCTGGCCGTCCTGGGCTAGGGCCGGCTCTGGTCCCCATTCAAAAGATAGAAACTAGCATATACTTCCTTATTTTTAAAAATTAGCAAATGTTCCCATGTCTTGTATGGAACAAATAAAATTTTAAGACATACCTCCACTATTTAACCAAAATTTTGGCTGGTTTACAAATAAATGGTGGCATCTGCTAATTTTTAAAAAAATAAATATATATTGATTTCTATATTTTGAATGAGAATATTTATTAAAATATTTAAAAAAAAGAGAGAGAAAAGGGGGAAAAAACTAGTATATATAGAGAAGCACAAATAAAAAGTAGTATTTGTACGACAGGGAGAAAATCTTTATTCAAAAAGAAAAAGAAAAAAAGACAGGGTGAAAATCAAATCACTTTTACATCCTAGGACAAAAACCATTTTAATTTATTTTTTAGTCCAAATTTTTGGGTGACCGAAACACTTATTTATCACAATAGCCCCCTGAACCGGTAATATCCGGTCGGTGAAGGAACTTTAGTTGTATTGAAGAGTCACTCTACTTGAACTACTCGGAAAGTTTGTTTAAAACTGTCGAAGTTTTAAATATTTTTTAGTACATTTTTTTCAGGCATCAAAACTAGGGGGGCCCTTCTACTTAAAGGTTGCCAGGGGCAAATTTACAAAGGGTCAAAGGGGAATGTTAATTACTATAAAAAATTTTCTTTTGTAATTTTCACATATATATTAGTTTGACCCTTTATTGCATTTTGAATTTTTAGACGAAAGACATGAGTTCGAATTTCATTTTTGTTGAAATTTTTATATTCTTTGCTTCTTTTTTATATTTTTTTGTTATTGAAGTTCAATTAACATGACAACTTTTTCTAATATTTATTACCGTGGTCTCCCTAGTATTTTAATTTTGGCTCCGCCCCCGAGGGTTGCCACGTATCAAATTAGTGATCATGTGGATTTGTCGTACATGATCAACCCTAGGATTTGTCAATCATTTACAGCCCTTAGGCAGACAAAAATAAAGTTTCAACACGAGCTAACACATGCTCGGCGGCTAAATGCTTCAAAAGAATAAGTTACAATAGAGTGGAAGAGCAAAATAAGAAACCCATTCGTTGCCACGGTTACTCCTGACGTTCACCATCTGGCTAGAAAGCAGTTAGATCCATGGGTATCACTCCAAAATCTGTCCATACAATACCAGCGAGGTCAGGTCCCAGAAAGAGCAAGTAACACAAGGGAGGCTCCACTTATGAACTAAAACCAGCATATAAAAGAAACTAATACGAGAAAATAATTATAATAACATAAATGACAAGAGTTAAATGAAAATACTTGCTTGCATCAGAAAGAATAAGAGGTGAAATATAATTCTCATGTTAATCATGAGACAATCATTCAAGCACGGCCAATCAAGTCATACGGCTTGCTATCATTAGCTAACTAGGGTTATCACATGCCTAGTTAATAACAAGATGCAGTTGAGATATTTCCATATTCACAAGCCCTGCAGACTATCCAGGCTATCCAGGCGAAAGTTACGAGAGTTATCAAGTTACAAGAGTTATCAAGATTTTTGGTATAATTGAGTACTTAGAATACAAGAAGTGCAACATATGACAGCGTACTGGAAATGCGCCCTACTCGACGACATGCTACAAGTCCACAGGTGTGGCCAGAATAATGGGATCGTCTGTAACTGAAAAATCTCTCTATATGAGCTACTTGATCAATATAGTCATTAATCTAGTCAGATTCATTATGAATACCTGACCATTGTAACAAGAAATCCATGTCCTAGACATAATGCAAGATAAGACAGGTAGCTTGTACAATCACAATCAGAAAAATCAACCACGGGGTCAAGACAAGAGTTAAACTAGCAAAATAGGAGTAGCTATCGCAACAACATTCAGGTTATACATGTCATGTCATGATTACTTATCATATCAAGAATACTTGTCAGGATTGCGCCTCGACGGGCCACTATTAAGATTATCAAGACATGATCATATTATCCGGTATGGGTCATGCCAAGAAAGGTTTTGGTAACCGTCGAGTTCTATCATGATCAAGTTCAAGATTATCAAGTCGGGTAGTCACAATTTAGGCCAAGTTCAGAAAACATGCAAGGAAAATCAAACACAACTAGTATAGAGGTATGTGCCGCAGAGATGCACGCGGCACGAAGAATACAACTAAGCACACTAGGCACGCTGCTGAGAGCGCAGGAGGGCACGGGAGGTGCGACTAAACGTGCAGAATGGTGCACGAAGAGCGCTAGATGGCGCGCTGGGGCAGTGCTGGAGGGCGCGCGGCCAAGCACGCTGCATGGCGCACGACCAAGCACGATGCATGGTGCTGGATGGCGCGGGACCGAGCGCGTTGCACGGGATAGTGCGCGGCATGAAGAATGCGGCACTGGATGGCGCGCGTCACTAAGCACATAGGCATTGGATGGCACGGATGGCGCGCTGCAGCACGCTGGATGGCGCACGGCCAAATGCGCTGGAGCGAATAGCGCGTGGCCAAGTGCGCTAGATGGTGCGGGATGGCGTGCCATAAAGTGCGCACGCGAAGGAGTGTGGCACAAAGCGTGCACGAAAGAGCGCGACGTGAAGCGCGCGCACTACTCATCGTCCTGATAGCACCGAAGGTGTATGGGAACCCATGAATATAAAAATGGCCGAACACCTTCAAAATAAGTCAAAATCAAGCCATTCAAAAGCCAAAGTTGGGTAGAATTGGATTTTCCACAACATGAAACCATTAGATTTTGAAATACCAAGTTTTTAGAGATCAAAACTAAAAAAAAGAGAAAAATTTAAAACTTAGATCTACATAAATCTATCTATCAAAATCCAAAGTTTCAAGTTCTAAAGATACTTAGAATCATGCAAGGAAGAGAATAGAACAATCAAAAATGGAGATCCATCAAGCAAGTTATACTTGCCTTAGGTTGGTGTGAGGAGCAATGGAGGAGGAGAGAAGAAGAGTTAATGAAATTAATAAGAGGAGAGAGAAGAAGTTGCTATAAATACTAAGCCAAGTCATGCTAAACCAACCCAACCCAAACCAAGACAAGCCACATGTCATGAAGAACCAAGATAAACCAAACCAATACTAGCTGGCTCAAACCAAAACTAGACCAAACCAAGACTAAGCAAGACAAGTCTAAACACGGGTCACCTGACAAATAACATAAATCCATACACGTATACTGAAAATATGTATAACAGAAAATGAGAGTGACAACTCTATCCACCTTAAAAGAATTCCATCATCGATATTTAATCAAGAGGCTAGAGGTATCGGGACAAGCTATACTAACTACAGACAATTTACGTCTAGCATTCAATCAAGCAATCATTCATACAAGCAAGAAATTCAGGGCATAAGGCATAAGAAAGATACTATACCTTACGAGTCAAACATGTGTGGATATCGTGAACGGATATCATCCTCACGTTCCCAGGTTGACTCACCTAAAGAGTGATGACCCCAAGCAACACAGACTAAACTAATAGTCTTGTTCTTGAGTACCTTCTCTCTTCGTTCCAATATGGATTCGGGCGTTTCCTCATACGAAAGGTTGTCACCAACTACCAATTTCGAATAATCGAGGATATGGCTCGAATCTGAGATATATTGTCATAATTAGGATACATGAAACATGTTACGTTCTTCATGTAACGACGGTGGAAGAGCGAGATGATAGGATACATCACCTACTCGCTCGAGAATATTAAACAGCCCTCTATACCTAGGACTAAGCTTTTTCTATACGTCGAATCGAATGACGCCATGGGTAGGCGAAATCCTAAGGAATACATGGTTTTCGATAGAAAACTCAAGAGGATATCGATGAGAATCGGCCCAATGGCAATGGCGATCTTGTGCAACTCGAAGATTATCTCTAACTTGTTTGACCACCTCGATAGTCTGAGTAACCATTTCTGGACCAAGCATTTGCCTCTCGCCTACATCGTCCCAGGCTAAAGGTGATCTACACTTCCTGCTATAAAGTGCCTCAAATGGTGCCATCTGGATACTGGCCTACAAACTGTTATTGTAGAAGAAATACACTAGATGTAGTGATCTTTCTACGAACCACCGAAGTCAAGTGTACATGATCATAACATATCCTCAAGTGTTTGAATCATACGTTCTGACTGACCATCTGTCTGTGGATGATAAGCTGAACTAAACTTGAGACGAGTTTCCAAACTCTCTTGAAGACTCGGCCAAAAGTACGATATAAATCTCGAATCTCTATTGGATATGATACTGACTGATACTCCATGCAATCTGACTATCTGCCTGAGGTACATCTCTACAAGCTAATCTGTCGACAGACCAATTCTGAATGGAAGAAAATGAGCTACTTTTGTGAGCTGGTCAACTATAACCCATATTGTATCTCTTCCAACTAGGGATTTAGGTAACCCAGTCACGAAATCTATGATAATGTGCTTCTATTTCCATTCTGGGATCGATAAAGGTTGAAAAAGTCCAGCTGGTTTCTGATGTTCAGCTTTGACTTACTGACAAACTAAACAACGAGAGACAAACCGGGCTATTTCCCTCTTCATGCCATTCTACCAAAAATACTGACGAATATTACGATACATCTTTATGCTACCGAGATGAAATGAATACTGTGAACTGTGAGCCTCCATCATGATCTCTTGCCTGACGTCACCATTGGGTACAAAAGATGCCTTTCATGTCGGAGTGTGCCGTCTTCATGACTGCATAACTCTGCTCTTTGTAACCCCTGAAAATATTTATTTATTTGAGTTAAACGATAAAATTTTAGAATTTTATAAATATTTAATTAAATAGTTATTACGATAGAAGGCCTTACTCATGGTTAAGTTTTGGAGTGCAAGATGACTAGAAATCATGGCACATATAGTACAGTGGTGTGCCTTGACTAGTGTTTTAGCCATGGTAGGGAAGACCGAGCCATAAGTGTGTTCTAACTAAGAAAATCAGGCTAAGTTGTGACTTGACCCCAGTAAATAAATAAAAAAGTTATTTACTAATATTATTACTTTTAGGAAATCCGGTTGTAACCAACTAGTCCGGCCTAGACCCGAACCAAGCCCAAACCCATGTAGAGACATTATGTCCCCAAGACGTCCATATAAGTGTACGTTTATTACAGGTAAATATTTCGTATTTTCTTTCAATGGACTAATAAATATCATGCGATACATTTGTTATATATATATATATATATATATATATATATATATATATATATATTAAAAGATGTGTTATGGTTATTAAATGGTTATTTTATTTTATAATATGACGAACACTTTCTTGTAATGAACACACACACACACACACACACACACACACACACACACACACAGATATATATATATATATATATATATATATATATATATATATATATATATATATATATATATATATATATATACACCATGGTGGGAATGGTCGGAGCCCCTAGGGAGCAGGCGGGAGCCCCTCTCCTTGTCTCACCGCCCCCTCCCCTCTAGGGATTTGGTGGCTCGGCTGGCCGGTCGGACTACCTGGTCCGACTGCGCCCTTCGGCATCTTCGCCCCCCTCAGCGGCACCCCCTCCGCCCCAGGTTGGTCAGGTTCCGCCTGTCCCCCCCTCCAATGGGGGTTCCTCCCCACCTCGTCGGCTTCTCGCAACCCCATCGGCGTCGCCGTCGACGGCACTACAGTTATAAGTGCGGCCCTTCGCCGGTAGCTGAGCCGCCCGGAGAGCACCCACCCGTTCCGGCACCCCCTCCCACAGTCTTCCTCCTCGCGGCGCCGCCGCCGCCCCCTCCACGGCAGAGCCCACCCTCCGTTTCTTGCAGTGGACACCTGCGCGCCCGACAGGTTCTGCCTCCTACGGTGGATCTGGAACCGGTGAGACTCCCCCCCGGCCCGACGCCTGCTCCGTCTGCAATGCAGCCCCCCTTCCTCGACTGAGTCCACCCCCACCGCACCCGTCTTCCGCGGTAGGATCCTCCCTGGGATCTTCGAACCCCGACGGCGCCGTCGTTGCCCGGCTCAGCCCGGACCCCCTCGGGGAGCGCGAGATCGCCTCCCCCTGCCCCCGCTCCTCTCCCTTCGACGTTTCCCCCGCCGGCGGCATTTTCCCTCCACAGTACTACGAATCCTCCTCGTTGGCAACCGTGATCGATTTGATCCCCTCGGAGTTCGATGGCCCCAGGCGCTCACTGCGCCGCATGTTGCAGCCTAGGCGGTAGGCGCCTCTAGGCATCGGCCAATTCCCCAACCCGCCGGAGTCGATCCCCCTCCTCCCCACCTCTCCTCCCCGACTCCACGTCTCTTCCGGCGGGTCAGAGCCCACCCTCCCCGTCGGCTTGCACAGGCTCCTCGGGCTGCATCCGCCCACCCTCGGGCCCCACGTCCCCCTCGAGCTGGCCCCCACCCTCGGGCAACGCGCCATGTCAGGAACCCCCCTCCCCCTTCTCCTCTTTTGTGGTCTCCACCACAGACCCCCATCTTCTTCTTCTCCAGGGAGGCCCCCCCAACCTCGCCGTAGCTTCCCCCTGGGACTGAGCACCCACCGCCAACCGACATCGGGGCTGCGTGCGAGGGGGGATCGAGGCTTCCTCGGGCAGCGCGTCCAGCCTTCGTGTAGGGAGCCCCACTCCCCTTGGCACCGTGCCCCCACCATCCTCGAGCAGCGCACCGTTCGCCTCGGGCAGTGCACCCGTACCCATTTTTTTCAACGTTCGAATTTTAGTTTTTAGCTTTTGTATTTTCGTAATTTTAAAATTTAGGTTTCTCCCAAATTTCGAAATTTCGATTATCAGCTTTTACATTTTCTTATCTAGCTTAACTGGGCTCTTTTTGTGTGTAAGGCCCTGTACCTATCTGTAAAGCTCTTCAGAAGCTTCCTTTTAATTATATATATATATATATATATATATATATATATATATATATATATATATATATATATATATATATAAAAGAAACCTCCTTCGTTTTATTAAAGAAGGCTAAAAAAGCCTTAGCCTGAACACGTATACAAGTCGCAAAAGGGCAAAGCCTATACAAGATACTAACAAAAGTAAAGAAGAGGGGGAGGGACGACACCACCACTAAGAGTTAGGGTGGAAGAGAAGGCCAAAATGCACTCGGGCTGTGGGAGCACCCGGTGCTTCGCTTACGGCATTGGCAGAAGACTTCTCGAATGAGCTGGTCGACTGAGTATTTGTGGCCCTCATATCTCGCCTTGTTGCAATTCTTCCAAATCACCTACGAGGCGGCTGTTGCTACGATCTGGTGGCCGTGGGAGGCTGAACCCCAGGAGACCGCGAGATCGTGGAAGCATCCGCCACCCGGCTCAATACTGTAGAGCTGGTTAAGGGTCCTCCAGATCCTGTCAGACAGGCTCCCCTGACAGAAGATATGGTCGATAGTTTCTATCTGCCGCTCTGAACAGCAAGAGCAGGCTAAAGCTAAGCTGATACCAATGGTGTTGAGGATGTCATCTGTTGGCAATTTCTTTCTAATGACTCTCCACATTAGGAAAGACCACATTTTAGGGATGCAGGTATGCCAATAATGCTTAATATAGTGTTGAGACTGCCGGGTTCTGTCATGCCCCGCTCCCAGAATACGGCGAGCCGAGTACGTAACAACATCCCCAGGCTACGCGACATACGAATACTCGAGTACCCATATTTGCGATTGTCGCCCGTAAGGTTCTAGGATAGGATTACCACATGTCACATGGTATAATATACAATTAATTTAACAATTTATTACAGGACTTCTAACTATAAATAGAAAATTTTATGATACTACCCGATTACAAACATTAACCCAATACATACAGAACATAACCAGCTACAATAATGTCCATGAAAGACCTTCTCTTTGTCTCATTCATTAAGCTCCTCCTCAGTGTGCACTAACATCCCCTCCTGACCTTCATCAAACCCTAGTAAACAAAACTAGGTCGTCAATACGACGAGCAAGCCCTCGGTCAAAGGAGAGAGTTACGAATGTGGAAAGATAAATGAATACAAAATAAAGTAAACTTGAACAATTAGACTCTCACCTTGTGATATCAGTCAAGAGGTAAATAGTTCTCAAATTAATGTCACAAAGAATACAAATGCGATATTTCTAGACCAATATACAGTTTAGAGAAACTTTCTGGATCACACACACACGCCTAGCATCTCAACAATAACCCCATTGGCCCGGGATAGGCTCGTACAAAACGGATGGTGCTTAGATTCTCCAGCCGTCTGTACTATCACATATTGATGTGATTACAAGCAATATAACATCATGAGTGGTTTTCGAATCATCTGGGTCGAGTCATCGCATCATGTGTTATAACAAAAAGTTCGTATGACTTGGACTTTTCCAAGAATATCGAACCCATTCATTAGAGAGCTGAGCTGAACTCAGGGCCTGGATATCTAATGAATTAACAAGTATTCTGAGCTGAAAACTCAGGGTAATGTGCAAATGGATAGCTGAGCTGAAACTCAGGGCCTGGATGTCCAATTGCGATCAAGAAAGTGAGCTAAGCCTCACCCCGGATATTCGTGCGGCCGTACGAACACTGTATTAGGGACTGATCAGTACGAAAAATGAAAATTATATTGCAAGGAAGTCAGCCGGGTGTGATCCAACGGTTTCTCTCCCAAACCCCATGCAACCTATTCTAAACATTCAGACTTTAGAGAAACTATCCCCCAAACGGGAGTCCTAGAAGTCAAGTCGCATTCAAATAATAGTTTCGTCTTTTCCGAAACCAAAGTAGTCCGAAAAATGTTGGAACCAAGGTAAAATTCTAAGGTATCTAATTGGACATGAATTCCAAGAATCCCTCCGATATTATAGATCGGAGATGGATGGTTCCAAGAATCTAGAACTTAAGTCAAAGTTTCTAAAAAGTCCGAAATCTCGGAAAAGAGTATCTCCGAAAATTCTTAAAATTTTTGGCAGAGTCTCCTTTGTATTTACTGACCCGGAAATATTTCCAGAACACATAAACACAAAAAATAATATATGGGCACGTCGACCCCTTCGGTGGAGCAACCCTCAACACCGAAACTCACACGCAGTTTATATATATTTCAATGATAAAGCAATAACCTTTCTTACCAATGGTATATTTTACCTTTGCAATTAGCTATTTTTCACCATTTAGTATTGATCCGAGTTAGCTAAAAAGTCCAGAAAACTCAATACAAGTTAGAAACCAAAACTTTACAAACCTAGATAACAAAATCATAACGAAATGAGAATACAACTCTAAATTTGATAGTAATAAGTAAATATCTTAATTATAAGATATTGATCATTTATATTCATGCACTAATTCTACTCAACAAAGGAGTACTAAATAAACACATATCTAGGAATAATATTTCATGTTTTGGTAGTTCCTGTAAGTTTAGAAAATATTCAATTGATAGCAAATCAAAATCCATTATTCTAAATAAATATTTTTGATGAATTATATAAGATTCAAGTCAAATTCATCAAAAAAATGCTGATTTTGGGTTCGATACACTAGTCATGTAATAGGACATAGGTACCTAGTTAACTTGTCTAAGATATTGACATTCAATGCTTTTCAAATTTTGAATTCCAACTTACGCGGATGCTGAAAATGTACATCAATACAATCCCATTTCCCAACATTGTCAAATTTGAGTAGATTCAACCTCGAAAAACTAAGATATGATAATTTTGTATCTTAAGCTAAAGGTTCTCAAATTATACAACCTAATTATGTTATCTCAATTTCAGCTTCTTCTGAATTCTAAACCTACAAGGGCATTTCCATAAGTTAATACTCATTTTTGAGTAATATGGTCAACGATGCATATCTTGAACAATCCCATAATTACTCTTATGATTTCTTTTCTTACATTTTCCATGATACATCCCTAAAATAATATAACTCCAACAATAAATATTGAATTATATGAACAACTTCATAATCGAGTCCAAAATGGCCGATATCACCTAATATTGCTTATAAAACCACTTTCCATGAATAGTCATAGGGTATTAGTAACTATATATAAATATAAAACAACAACATATAATTCCATTACCAATTTATACCAAAGTATCCGTATCTTGTCCTAATTTCGTGTCGACGTGTCCGAGTCACTTCCAACACTTCTACAACCAATTATTTTTAATAAATCTTGTCCCCGTGTCAATATTACTGCCGGCACATATATGTGTCCTACCTATATGATATATATATCATTCTAGATTCATACTTACAAGGAAATAATTCTAAAAGAACATGTCAAGTAGGTAAAATTGAATTAAATAAAAAGAGATGGGAGAGGGCTTGCCTTGAAAAATTAGGGATGTGGAAATTGGGATTTAGGGCTTGGATCTCCTTCTCCGAGTATCTTTCTCTCCAATTTCTTTTGTAGAAAATGGATTTTGGGTTTCGGTTTTGATGAAGGAGATGGAGACGGAGATGATGATGGTAGTGTTGGAGGTGGTGATGGAGTTGGTCGGCCGAAGAGCTTGGAGGCGGCCGGAGGTGGAGGGGCCGGCCGGCTGGCCGACGACAGCAACCGCCGGGGCAGTGCCGGCGGGCGCGCCCGCATGCGTGGGGCGACGGGTCCGACTGCCTTGGTGATGGAGAGATGAGAGAAATAGAGAGATGAGGAGAGTGTGAGAGAGATGAAGAGGGGAGAAGATCGGTTGAGGGGAGAGAGGAAGCCGAGAGGGAGAGAGTCGGGAGAGGGAGCACGAGAGAGAGGAAGCAGGTTGCTGCTCTCTCTCTCTAATTCTCTTTTTAAAGAAAAGAAAACAAAAAGAAAACAAAAATGGCAAAGACCAAAATGCCCTAATCCTCCTCATGCATGAAGATAAGTGTCTTCATGTGAATTTACCTAAATATCCTTGTAGCTTCATGCAAAGGGACAAGTGGATGATGAAGTGTCATAGAAAATATGTAATTACATTTTTTTCCCAATGACCAAAGTTGCAATATATATATATATATATATATATATATATATATATATATATATATATATATATATATATATATATAAGAGTCAATATGATTTAATTAAAGCTAATAATTCAATGAACAAAAATATTTTTTTGAAATAATTAATTCTTGTGGCTACCAGGAAATTCGATGTCGGATTTCGTATTTCGAATGCAGCTATGACACTCTATCCACCTTACAAAAATTTTGTCCTCGAAATTTAAATTTTAAAGATAAGATTCTCAAAACAAATATAAAGAGAAGCAAAATATTCTACCCACCTTACAGAAATGGAGTAAAATTGTCAGATTCCATAACCGTGTGTGTTCTATAGAATCAAAATCATATTCCTTATTTCTCATTTTCTGACGTGATAAGTAATCTTGTGCCTCGCCATTGCGCATATGGCTGCAATTAAGATACCATTTCATTATCAGAATTTGCTATCTCTTCCTTCATAGCTATAGAATAAGTAGGAATTATGATTTTTGAAGTAACCTTATACGTTAGGGTACCCTTAGGAATTCAAAAGATACTCAATAACCAGTACTTAAAATCATTCTTTTTTTTAAAGTATCAAAGTACTATACAATATTATAATATAAAATCTTTTGACAAAATTAGTAGAGAAATCTCATGTTTCTATTTTATAAAAAAATAAATACCGAATATCACTTTAAATTATTCACGTTAATAGTTTTCAAATCCAAAATGAGATAAACAAAGTTGATTTTTGAATATCAAGCATGAAAACCAATTACAAAAATATTGTCTAGATTCTCGGAATCTTACTTAGAACCATGTTTTGAGAATGTAGTGCCTCGCTAGTCTGGATGGCTGCAACAGCTTCTCATTTCACGATTCAACTGAAGAATTTTCGGATTCTTGACACAAATAAATAAATAAATATTCCTTCACATGAAATCCAATTACAGAAAGTCCAATCAGACAATGCTTCACGGAAAAATCCAATAAACAATAAATGAGTAATGCATACATGAGTAGTTATATGGAGGGTGAGTCCCAAAATTCAGGGATACTGCTAGAAAGAAATTAGATTAAAAGAAGAGGATACAATTCTAGATTCAAATCGATAAACCTTGGATGAAACAAGAAGATTGAAATTTTTTGAGAAAGTTGGGGATTTGTGAAAATGGATATATGAAATTTGATAAGCAAGGGGGATGAGTTGATTTAAGAATTGATGAGATCAAGATACCGAGGAATGATATTACACTCAATAAGCTATATACAATACTATGTGTACATATATAATTATGTCTATACCTTAAGCAAAATACTGCTAGTACTAACTTACCCAATAGTTCTTCCAAGTTATCCTTATATCTATGCTCATCCCACAAAACATGCTACATACAATCTAAATAAGGCCTTAGATCATATCTGGCTGGTTGACTATGTGATCATCATTTTCTTACCATTTCAATCTATATAATATCTAGATAATCTAAATCCTAAGTTTACTAACGATACAAAGTTCAAGATCCCTAAAGAACTTTCTGCAAATCCATCACTGGGCTACTCTATTAGGAATACTTGTCTAATTCTCTCTGAATTACTTGACCTATATATCAAGTCATGTATCCTTATACTACCCATGACTTTCCAATATTATCTATATCCTTAATGACAATCGTAGATTAGGATTCTTACCTATATATAGATTCACGATAGGATATTTATTAGGAAAGATCTATAAGGTAAGCAAAATAGAACACAGTCTATGGATAAAACCTTGTAGGACATTCTCTATCCTAAGGTTCCTTGTAGGCTATTCCTAAGAATATATCGTAAGGTCTATAGGTTAGCCTCTATATAGGCTTCCGTACAAGCTTAGCCTGTATCCTATCCTAGGCTTTCTATTTTTCGAGACCTGCATCCTATCCTAGATTTTTCATTCTTCGTAGACCTGCATGGGCCACCAACAAAAAGACGTGTCACGCCCCGCTCCCAGAATACGGCGAGCCGAGTACGTAACAACATCCCCAGGCTACGCGACATACGAATACTCGAGTAACCATATTCGGGATTGTCGCCCGTAAGGTTCTAGGATAGGATTACCACATGTCACATGGTACAATATACAATTAATTTAACAATTGATTACAGGACTTCTAACTATAAATAGAAAATTTTATGATACTACCCGATTACAAACATTAACCCAATACATACAAAACATAACCAGCTACAAAAAAAACTACCCAGCTGATGTCCAGGATAGACCTTCTCTTTGTCTCATTCATTAAGCTCCTCCTCAGTGTGCACTAGCATCCCCTCCTGACCTTCATCAAACCCTAGTGAAAAAAACTAGGTCGTCAATACGATGAGCAAGCCCTCGGAGAGAGTTATGAATGTGGAAAGATAAATGAATACAAAATAAAGTAAACTTGAACAATTAGACTCTCACCTTGTGATATCAGTCAAGAGGTAAATAGTTCTCAAATTAATGTCACAAAGAATACAAATGCAATCTTTCTAGACCAATATGCAGTTTAGAGAAACTTTCTGGATCACACACACACGCCTAGCATATCAACAATAACCCCATTGGCCCGGGATCAGGCTCGTACAAAACGGATGGTGCTTAGATTCTCCAGCCGTCTGTACTATCACATATTGATGTGATTACAAGCAAGATAACATCATGAGTGGTTTCCGAATCATCTGGGTCGAGTCATCGCATCATGTGTTATAACAAGAAGTTCGTATGACTTGGACTTTTCCAAGAATATCGAACCCATTCATTAGAGAGCTGAGCTGAACTCAGGGCCTGGATATCTAATGAATTAACAAGTATTCTGAGCTAAAAACTCAGGATAATGTGCAAATGGATAGCTGAGCTGAAACTCAGGGCCTGGATGTCCAATTGCGATCAAGAAAGTGAGCTATGCCTCACCCCGGATATTCGTGCGGCCGCACGAACACCGTATCAGGGACTGATCAGTACAAAAAAATGAAAATTATATTGCAAAGAAGTCAGCCGGGTGTGATCCAACGGTTTCTCTCCCAAACCCCATGCAACCTATTCTAGACATTCAAACTTCAGAGAAACTATCCCCCAAACGGGAATCCTAGAAGTCAAGTCGTATTCAAATAATAGTTTCATCTTTTCCGAAACCAAAGTAGTCCGAGAAATGTTGGAACCAAGGTAAAATTCCAAGGTATCTAATTGGACATGAATTCCAAGAATCCCTCCGATATTATAGATCGAAGATGGATAGTTCCAAGAATCTAGAACTTAAGTCAAAGTTTCTAAAGAGTCCAAAATCTCGAAAAAGAGTATCTCCGAAAATTCTTAAAATTTTTGGCAGAGTCTCCTTTGTATTTACTGACCCGAAAATATTTCCAGAACATATAAACACAAAGAATAATATATGGGCACGCCGACCCCTTCGGTGGAGCAACCCTCAACACCAGAACTCACACGCAGTTTATATATATTTCAATGATAAAGCAATAATCTTTCTTACCAATGGTATATTTTACCTTTGCAATTAGCTATTTTTGACCATTTAGTATTGATCCGGGTTAGCTTCAAAGTCCAGAAAACTCAATACAAGTTAGAAACCAAAACTTTACAAACTTAGATAACAAAATCATAACGAAATGAGAATACAACTCTAAATTTTATAGTAATAACTAAATATCTTAATTATAAGATATTGTTCATTTATATTTATGCACTAATTCTACTCAATAAAGGAGTACTAAATAAACACATATCTAGGAATAATATTTCATGTTTTGGTAGTTCCTGTAAGTTTAGAAAATCTTCAATTGATAGCAAATCAAAATCCATTATTCTAAATAAATATTTTTGATGAATTATATAAGATTCAAGTCAAATTCATCAAAACAAATACAGATTTTGGGTTCGATACACTAGTCATATAATAGGACATAGGTACCTAGTTAACTTGTCTAAGATATTGACATTCAATGCTTTTTAAATTTTGAATTCCAACTTACACGGATGCTGAAAATGTACATCAATACAATCCTATTTCCCAACATTGTCAAATTTGAGTAGATTCAACCTCGAAAAACTAAGATATGATAATTTTGTATCTTAAGCTAAAGGTTCTCAAATTATACTACCTAATTATGTTATCTCAATTTCAGCTTCTTCTGAATTCTAAACCTACAAGGGCATTTCCATAAGTTAATACTCATTTTTGAGTAATATGGTCAACGATGCATATCTTGAACAATCCCATAATTACTCTTATGATTTCTTTTCTTACATTTTCCATGATACATCCCTAAAATAATATAACTCCAACAATAAATATTGAATTATATGAACAACTTCATAATCGAGTCCAAAATGGCCGATATCACCTAATATTGCTTATAAAACCACTTTCCATGAATCGTCATAGGATATTAGTAACTATATATAAATATAAAACAACAACATATAATTCCATTACCAATTTATACCAAAGTATCCGTATCGTGTCCTAACTTCGTATCGACGTGTCCGAGTCACTTCCAACACTTCTACAACCAATTATTTCTAATAAATCTTATCCCCGTGTCTATATTACTGCCGGCACATATATGTGTCCTACTTATATGATATATATATCATTCTAGATTCATACTTACAAGGAAATAATTCTAAAAGAACATGTCAAGTAGGTAAAATTGAATTAAATAAAAAGAGATGGGAGAGGGCTTGCCTTGAAAAATTAGGGATTTGGAAATTGGGATTTAGGGCTTGGATCTCCTTCTCCAAGTATCTTCCTCTCCAATTTCTTTTGTAGAAAATAGATTTTGGGTTTAGGTTTTGATGAAGGAGATGGAGAGGGAGATGATGATGGTAGTGTTGGAGGTGGTGATGGAGTTGGTCGGCTGGAGAGCTTGGAGGCGGCCGGAGGTGGAGGGGCCGGCTGGCCGACGACAGCAGCCGCCGGGGCAGCGCCGACGGGCGCGCCCGTGCGCATGGGGCGACGGGTCCGACTGCCTGGGTGATGAAGAGATGAGAGAAATAGAGAGATGAGGAGAGTGTGAGAGAGATGAAGAGGGGAGAAGATCGGTTGAGGGGAGAGAGGAAGCCGAGAGGGAGAGAGTCGGGAGAGGGAGCACGAGAGAGAGGAAGAAGGTTGCTGCTCTCTCTCTCTAATTCTCTTTTTAAAGAAAAGAAAACAAAAAGAAAACAAAAATGGCAAAGGCCAAAATGCCCTAATCCTCCTCATGCATGAAGACAAGTGTCTTCATGTGAATTTACGTAAATATCCTTGTAGCTTCATGCAAAGGGACAAGTGGATGATGATGTGTCATAGAAAATATACAATTACATTTTTTTCCCAATGACCAAAGTTGCAATATATATATATATATAAATATATATATAAGAAATTAATACTTATAAAAGAGTTAATATGATTTAATTAAAGCTAATAATTCAATGAACAAAAATAATTTTTTTTGAAATAATTAATTCTTGTGGCTACCAGGAAATTCGATGTCGAATTTCGTATTTCGAATGCAGCTATGACAGGTTCCCTGGATTGCTATTCTCGCTGACCGCACCGAGAATGTCCCTGAAGCCTCGAGCGACCATCTTAGCGCATCGGCCTCGTGGCCGATACATAACCCGCTCATACGGATGCTATCCGCCGTATCGCTGCCAGACCATTCCCGAATTTTGTCCGAGTTCCAGTCGTCAGCAATGAGGTTCCACAGGTCTCTAATCCTGCTGTCTCTCAGGGACTCCGAGACACTCGGGATCATGCAATCCCTCACCCATCTATCCAGGAATGGATCAGAATCGCCCGCACCCAATTGGAGTCTCATCGCAGGCTCGATAATTTCTCCCTCGGTAAGGGTGCGACGCCAGGCCGCTGAGGATCTGCTATTGGATATGGCCATAGAAGGGTGGATGTGCTTGAAGTACCTGGCTTTCAAAAACCTGGTCCATAAGTTGTTGCTCGTACGGAGTTTCTACCACAATTTTATCGAGAAAGCTTTAACGATGTGGGTGAGTTTGGTAAATCCCAGACCCCCTTCGTCTGTAGGGTTGGCTATGGATTCCCAGCTAGCCCAATGGTGCTTATCTTGCCCGTTTCTGTGCCCCCAAAAGAAGTTACAAATGATCTGTTCGATCGAGGAAAGAACCTTCTTGGGCGGAGAGCATGCGGCCAGAGTATGGATTGGGATGACGTGAGCACGTGATTGATGAGAATCATCTTACCGCCAGGAGATAAAGTGGCATTATGCCACCCTTCATGTTTCTTCCTGATTCTAGTGATCAAGTTATTAAAGATGCCAGCGTTGGGTAGTTGAACGGAGGATGAGCAACAGAAAAGGAAGTTAAGTTGGTGAGGTTGATCGCGTGCTCTCTCTTGATGTTGTGGTGAGCGTAGATAACACTCTTGGAAAGATTTATCTTCTGGCCGGAGCATCTAGAGTACCTCTGCAGGTTGTTGTGGACCACTTCGAACGATCCTTCGTCTCGGAGAAAAAGATGAGTAAATCGTCGACGAAAGCCAGATGGGTGATGATAGGGCATCCGCTTGATGTGTGATAGTGGTAGAAGTTTGGGGTGGTGACCATGTTGTTAAGGTTCCTACTCAGGGCATCTGCTGCAATGATGAAGACAGTTGATGATAGTGGGTCTCCCTGTCTCACCCCGTAGTTGGATTTGAAAAATCTATCGGCCTGACCGTTGATGACCGTGGAGAACCAGGAGTTGCTGATGGATCTCCACACGATGTTGGTCCAAGTTTCCGAGAATCCGAAAGCCCTGAAGACCCAGATCATGTATTGCCAATCCAGTCCGTCGTAAGCTTTCTCCATGCCGATTTTTACGACGATGTTGACCCCTCTGACTGGGAATTTCATGCATGTGATTAACTCTTGGGCCAGCATAATATTGTCTGGATGTTTCTCCCACGGACAAACCCGCTTTGCTCCTCTGAAATGATCTTGGGGAGGATGCCATCCTGGTTGCGATGATCTAAAATATATATATATATATATATATATATATAAAATTGTATTTTGGTTATATAAAGTTTAGTATATAAAATTAAGAAGTCAATAATGCAATTATCGATTGTACTTAGAATATTTTATTTGCTTATTTTGGGATTTATAGTGTATGTGTATATATCATTATATATAGGTATATATAAACTGGCACTTGGACGCCTTCTCATGGAGGACAGATTACTGAGGTTTGGAATACTAACATGAAATTATTTTTGTGTATTATGTGGGACTGGGATTGAAATAACTAATCACCTCTTCTTCCAATGTTCGGTATCCAAAGAGATATGGGGACGTCAATGAACCAGTTTATAGATTTCTAGTGGGAAGGACCAAGATATCTCTGAGGTGTTTCACTCCATAATGAGACATTTCTCCAGAGGCGGGGTGTGGTTCCGGGCAGCGAGAATCAGACTTTCTGCATCGGCATGGCATGTATGGCGGGAGAGAAATAATCGAATATATTAAAACATTGCTACTGCTATTATAGGCATTATTAACAATATTGACTATGATGTAGTGGTTATGAGGAGGCCAAGAGGAGCCACCTGATGGTGGACTCATTGTAAATTTCATTTTCTTTTTGAATTAATCTAATTACCTTCTTCCAAATATATATATATATATATATATATATATATAGATCGACCAATAGAGAGAGTAGATGAAACTATAACACCAAACCCTAAACGAACCGTGCACCCCCAGCCAGCCTGGGCGGCCACCCAACGACCGCGCGTCGTGCGAATCACCGGACGGCGGAAGAACCGCGTACGTGCGTGAAACAGTGCACAGCAACAGCAGCAGCGGTACGACTTCGTCGCCGGATTCCTTCGCATATGCTCGACCATTCCTCGAGCCGTTTCTTCTGGTATGAACCTAACATATACCCCTTCAGTTCCATTGGATAATTTTTAATGAAAGCAATTAAGAATCTTTCTAGAAATTGACCCAAAGTTGACACAAAAAATCTGTTTTTAAACAGAGCCAAGAACAGCCCAGATACCCAACTTGGAAGGCAAATCATCGTCGATCCTTCGTCTATTTAAAAATTGTGTTTGAACAAGTTCATAGACAACCTAACCAAGATGGAAATACCATCATTAGTTTTATTTCTAGTGTTTATATAGTAAGATTAATCAGATTGAAAATCGAGAAAAACACATTAAAACTGTTTTCAGAAACTCAAAAAATCACCGATACGGCATGCATCTCGACAAACCGGGCGACATGGTCGCAACCCATGAGCATCAAAAGACGTGTGGGATTCGACGAAACTTTGTTTTGTTGTATGTGCGCGACAAAATCGAAGCGTATCCGTCGAGATATCCCGTATCGGCCTATTTGTAAATTAACCAATTACTTCGTGCACGTTCGTCGTCTCGAGACGAAACTTGTGCCAACAGGGTCACATCATTTTTATGGTCCTGTATGCCAAGTTTGGTTTGATTATGAGAAGGTCGATCGGAATGCTACTTTTACGGGCCCGAGACCTGATCTAATGGACGAATTTGTGCACGGCCTACCGGAATCCAATTTTGGACATACGGTTGGGTTCGTATTGAAAAACTGAACCCGTAGAAACATAGTTTGTCGACTTTAGAGACCATAGGCTCTGGAATATTTTTTGGTGTAAAGTGTGTCCAACGAAGGACACCATTTTGGCCTAAAATTATGGTTTTGCCCCTGTGTCTAGAATTGGACTTATGGGTAGGCTATCATAGCTAATTTGAATATTCTAAACATGTTTGTAATATTTGTTTCAGCATCTGAAGTCGTTAGCGGGAGTTAGATTTTGTGACTCTTTGATTTGACGAGTTGTTGCGAGATATTTTGCTACCACCAGGCAAGTATACCTTACCTTCCTCTACAGTTTGTTTACATGCTTATTGTCCTTCTCTTTTTTATATGTTATCATCAAGCTTCTCTGGTTGGTTTTGGTTTATATGCTCTTCTTTATACCATGTATATTAGTTTATATGTCTTGTTCGTATATCATCATCGTTCATGACTTGATATTGTAGTTATACCGGATTTGTCCTCATATGTACCTTGACTGAGTCGTATCGTGTCGTAGGACGAATAAGTCATAACTGAACTGCTATACCTTATTTTTGATTTCTCAACCTGCGAGTCCACACTAGGGGCAAGGGTTGATTTCTAGAAGCTATCCTGCGAGTCCACACTAGGGGCGATGGTTAGTAGTCGTCCACACCTACTAGTCCACACTAGGGGCGAGGGTGATTCTTGAAGCTAACCTTCTGTAGAAGATAAAAATCAAGTTGTGCTGCTATTTTGGGAGCTAGATATCAGATTGTGCCATAGTTATCAACTTGCGCGAGGGGGATAGGTTGCGCACGAGACAAGTTGCGCGAGTGCCACGTGACAGTCTCCTCGAAAAACTATAACGATATCATTACTGCCTGACAGCTGATAACACATATATCAAGGAAAATTCATTCGAATCCTGTGCAGCACGACGCTCGAGAAGATTTGGTCATCTAGCAGTTTGCGCAACGTATCAAGGTGTGCGAGGTTGAACTTAGGGACATGTTGCTACATTGCACCCCCGTGCAACCTGATGAAGCTCGCGCAATGTGTTCGAATTGATGCCCAGAGCAGGGTTATGTGGCACACATGTCGTTAATTTCGTAGAACATGTCCACTACATTGCTTATGACCATACATATCTCACTCAATTGATGCCACACATCCACAGCAGTTGGTGCAACTGCTCACACAAGTTGCTACATTGCGCCCCCGTGCGACCTGATGAAGCTCGTGCAATGTGATCGAATTGATGCCCAGAGCAGGGTTACATGGTGCGCATGTTACTAACTTCGTAAAACGTGTCTACTACATTGCTCACGACCATGCACATCTCACTCAAATGATGCCATGCGTCCACAGCAGTTGGTGCAACCGCTCGCGTAAGTTGCTACATTGCGCCCCCGCGCAACCTAATAAAGCTCGTGCAATGTGATCAAATTGATGTCCAGAGCAGGGTGACATGGCACGCATGCCACTAACTTCATAGAACATGTCCACGACATTGCCCACAACCACGTGCATCTTACTCAAATGATGCTACGCGACCACAACAGTTGGTACAACCGCTCGTGCAAGTGAACAGGGCCGCGCAACCTGAGGCATGCGCAACCCAGAATAATTACTAAACAGTTATTTCAAGAACTCTATAATGGAGTTTCAAATCAATCTTAAATAATCACGAATAATCATAATCTCCTGCAAAAGTGCTGTTGCATCCTCCAAAGACTCGTCTCTTCGATATCACATTGTCCAAGGGATAAAGTGATCGTCTTCTGATCAGATTCCTATAGTTGTACTTTCCCAGAGATTAATTATACTTTTCTACTTTTTCTAAGTTTATAGAAATCAAACTTTTGTTTTTGCAAACAAAATGATGACTTTGTTGGGGACGACTTTCTCCTCTGACGAGAAAGTGACTACTCAATGTGATACCGCGTCGATCGGCAAGACGCAGAAGACTTTGGTCTTTCAAGTCGACCAAACTGCTTACAAGGCAATGATCAGTGCTGGGGGTACCAAGCGCACCGCCGTTGCTGCTAAGAGCAAAAGGTACACTGTGTGGACTCCCAAGTCTTCTCGGCCAACCATGGCTCATATGCAACTTGCACAATCTGTCTCTCGGCCCACCATGGCTCCTGCGCAACTTACGCAATCTATCTCTTGGCCAACCATGGCTCCTGTGCAACTTGTACAGTCTATCTCTCGGCCAACCATGGCTCCTGCACAACCTGCGCGGAATGCTTCTATGTTAATCAGAACTCCTGCGCAACCTGCACAAAATGCTTCTTTGTCAATCAGAACTCCTAAGTAACCTGCGTAGATTGCTTCTCTACTAACCAGAACTCCTGCACAACCCGCACCTATTGCTTTTTCGGCTCTAAACAAAGGGAAACGCCTTTTGGCTACTCTCTCATCTTCTCCAGTTCTGAACGGGGAAGAACCTATCTAGTGAGAGTGTTAAACATAACAAAGAAAAGCGCCCTTTGGCTTTTTCTCAACTTGTACAACCTGCGCCTATGGCCTTCCAATCACAAAACAAAGGGAAACACCTTTTGGCTACTCCTTTATCTTCTCCAGTCCTTGACTCGATAGGAAGTATCTCTGGTGGCGCCCATGGCGCTACTCAGTGTAAAAACTCTTTTGGGCAGGAACTCTACTCCTATGAACATAGACAATCAAATCTCTACTAAGAAAGTGAGTTCTGTTTCAACTGAGATTTCTATCACTTAGTTGCGCCAGAGTAAGCACATGAGAACAGGTTGCACAACACAAAAAGGAATTCTGCCAAATCCCAAAAATGCAACTACGGATCTTCCTACCCTGCTCATCTCAAGATCCAAGCAGGGTAAACTACTAGTATCTCAGACAGATACATAAATAGTAGATCTATCTGACCTGCGCACCTATCTCAACTAGCGCCAGTTAACATATACTTCAGCAAAATACAAACAGACTGCGCCAATGGCTAACTTGTGCCAGAAGCAGACTTCTGAAGTGAAGAACCCCGTTATCTATGCTAACCAACTCAGTACTTTATTGTACACTCACGGAATGGGACATCTCAAGAATAGGAATCATGTTCCTAATATTATTAAAGAATATGTTCCTTTGACCTTTTTTCATCCTGATGTTGTAATCGATCTCCGTGAAGTTCTTAAACAGAAGCGAAAGATCCCAAATCTGTCTCATCCAATGAATTCCCAAGAACATTACTGTAACCATCACCATGAGGTAGTTATCAAATGCTGCTGTCAATCAGCTAAATGGTCTGTCTTCGATCGTCTGAATTACTCTCAGGTTCCTCAACCGATGATACAAGATGAAAATGAATTGTTGTATGCCTCTATCAATATGACGTCTCGAAGCATTGGGGGTGGAAAATGCCCGAAACGTAATGCATCCCGCAATCCCAGTCAACAATACTTAGATCAGATTTATGAATCCGGTGAAGGAGTATACCAATATACTAGATCAAGAATCCGAGACATAATCGGTCAAAGGAATATTCCTTCCGACCAAGAAATAATCGGTCAAAGGGATCTTCCTTCCGACCAAGAAACAATCGGTTAAAGGAATCTTCCTGATTCCAATCTCCCTATCTCTTATTCTGGGAGTGGTTCCTTATATGACTCTGATGCTGATAGTAAAAGTTACGAAAGGACCATCTTTTCTACTAGCCCATCTTCAATATCTAGAGAGGTGACTGATTATGTCGTCACAGAAGATCATGATGCTTCCAGTTCTAATAGTCAACAACAGAGAATTTCTGCTTTGGAGGCTAGTTTGAAGAGCATGGTTGAGGTGATGACAGGCATGCATGCGGTAATTATGACACAACATACCACCAGTCACAAATCTAATTTTGACCCAAAAACCTATAACAACATCAACTCCTGTCAATATGGGTCTGGGAGTACAGTCTTCTCATATCGCTTCTATACCTGCGTAGGCTATTCCAAGTCAATCTGGTGCTGGGGGTGGTACTTATCATGCAATACCTCCTCCTAATATATCAAATCAGTCTACTGCTCCACAATTATTGGAAGATACCACTGAAGCCGTAAAACTTTTACGTACTCATTTTGAGGCTTTCAAACAGAAAGACGGCTTGCAGAAGCTTGGGATCAAGCAGCCTTATCCCATAGAATGGAAGGAAGTCCAATTTTCTCTCAAATACAAACCCCCTACTATTATGCTGTTTGATGGCAGCACATCTCTAAGTCAGTACCTCAATCACTTTGAGGTAATGACTGATCAACTCCAGCTAAATGACGCTCTACTCACTAGGGTGTTCGTCGGATGTTTAGCATATATAGCTTACGACTGGTACCATAGTTTGCCAGATGGTTGTATAACCTCTTTCTCTGGATTCAAACAGATATTCCTAGAACGATTTTATGAGGGGATAAATAACATGACTATGTCTGCTCTCATTAAAATTAACAGCGACACAATGAAACAACTGAATGGTTCATTGAACGATTCCGTCATGAGGCACTCAAAATGCCTCTTGGAACTCCAGATGCTTTGACTATAGACACTTGCAAGTCAAACTTGTTGCTTATAATCAGCATATGGACCGAATCGACATAGTTCCAGGATTGGCCTTCATTCATAGTGAATGCTAAAGTGGCAGAAGAAAGTGATGACAAGTTTAAACAATTAGGTACTCAGATGCCTAATCTTGACAAAGATAAAACATGCTACACCAAATAATGGTGGACATCAGAACAACCGCAAGAGTAAAGAGACTTTGGCTATCAATGTCAAAGGCAAAAAAACTCTAGCCGTAAACATAGGTCAACCAACACTTACTCCAACAGTACCACCACAGAGGGCACCACGTCCGAAAGAAGAATACTCTTTTAATGAAGATGATGTCATGAGTATTTTGATTGTCTAATCAAGAGCAATAAACTTCAACTGCCAGAGACAAAACGGCCAGATGAAGTAGGTAAAACTGACCACCCCAAATATTGTGTTTAGCACAGATTTATTGGACATCCGACTCGAGCATGCTATGTACTTAAAGGCAAGATCCAGGAGATGGTTAATTCTGGTACAATTACTCTCCAACAAGATGAAAAGGATGTAACTGCTAATGTTGTCTCTTTAGAGTTTGGCGATTTTCCTGCTTAACTTATACAAGACTGCGTCATTTCTATCCCGAGAACTACTTTGGAGATTTTTAATCTTCCACCTGCTCGAACTGATGGTCTTGTTCCTCTGTCTACTGATAAAGGGGAGATTATATGGATTCATCCTGATTTAGTGGCTTATTTTGAAGCACCTTCTTTAAAGTCCAAGAAAGCAACCAAATACAAGTCATATGACTTCGTTGGGTGAACATTGTCCTCCACTTTTAACTACCACTTTCACTTCTGTTGCAGATCCTTCTTCTTTCTCCCCTTCTGAGACAACACTGTCAAAGCCAGAAGCCAAATATCAACCAACTTTCCATCTGTATAGTCCACAGTCTCGTAAACTAATAACAAAGATACGATATGATCTACAAAAGGCTACCAGCTTGAATCATGGAAAAGGATCTCCTGTACCTCTTTCTCTATGCCTTTCACATAACCAATCTCGGGTTGGTTTGGGTTACTAGACGAACTCTTCACCTTGTCAAAAGAAACCTTCCAGAAGCAGAATCCTGGCAAAAAAATATAGTATGGTGTCCTTCGAACCTGTATTCGAAGAAGAAGCCTTAACTGGTACCATATCTGGAAGAATTTATCTGAGAGACTATTCAGAAGGCCAGGAGAACCCTGCTCTATCTCCAAAGGCTCCTCCAGCATGATCTTCTCCTGCTGTCAATGTTCTATCAGTTTTATCACCTCAAGTGCAACCAACTCCTTCCAAACCAACGACAGCTGACAAAGGAACGCAGCCTGTCCGCTTTGACAAAGTGTTAAATAAGACTCCAGTTCTAGGACTCGAGAAGCCGTATAACTTTGATATACTGGCTAAACTGGCTAATACCCCAGCAAGGTTATCAATTATTAAGTTACTACGTCTCTCAAAAGAAACTCAAGAGACATTGAGTGAAGCCTTGATACAAGCTGATACTTGTCTAGCTCTCCTCAAGAATCCAGAAGAGGAACCAGTAACTTGCTTTCATTGTCATAGCATGATGGAGCTGATGCCCAATATCACCTTTACACAAGATAATATGCTGTTGGAAGATAATCGTCATGACCGACCTCTCTACTTCACAAGATATATCGATACTATGAAGGTTGATCGCATCTTGATCGACCTTGAGTCTGTGCTCAGCATCACGCCAAAGAATTTACTAGATGCATTAAAGATTCTCGTACATAATCTTTCAACAACCATCACGACATTCTTGAAATTTAATTATGAAAGAAGTGAACCTTTAGGAAAGATCCGCCTGAAATTTCAAATAGGCAATCTTCGTACAAAGGTTACTTTCTATGTGATCGACAATCATGGCTCTTATAATGCCTTACTGGGAAGACTCTTTCTACATGAGAATAACATTGTACCATCCACTCTACACCAATGCTTCAAATATATAGACATCAATTGAGAAGTTCAGAAGGAAGTAGCTGACCTAAATCCTTTCAGGGACATTGAAGCATATTGTACTGATTCTTGAATGTACAAGGAAGAGTTCATAATGGTTGTATTAGCAATGGATAGTGAGAAAGATCAGACTTCAAAAGATGTTCTCATAATCCCCATCAAAGGATGTACTACTCATCCCTCTTCTTCTCAGGTATTGACTATCCATCTATCCTCTCATAACAAACAGCCTCCTGTTGTAGAAAGGGAACAAAGGGTGCTTACCTCTTCTGAGCCTCTTGTTATCGACCTTCATCGTAACAAAATCCTTTTCTTCTCCTCTGGTTATCAACCTTACTAAGCCTTCTGTTAAGGCTGAGAATCCTGTTGTAAATGATGATGTACACATCAATAAAGTAGCATCTTCTTTACAGTATACTGATGTTTTTTATTATACTCAATGTTATTTAGAAATGCTAGATAACTTCGAACCACTTACCATAGGAGCAGTTCAACCTCTCCAAGACGTAGTATTGCTCGAACCAATGCATGACTCCTTCTTCTTAGTTCCTTCCAGGAAAAAAGATGAACTTTCTATACTTTTTAGTAAAGGAACAAAACAGAAGATCACGCCCGATAGTGAAAAAGAAAATCACGATAAGGGAAGACTTCAACTACGTCGTTATAGTCAACAATCAAAAGATATCATTCAAAAGATGGGCTATAATTTTAAAGCTGGTCTCAATGGTGGTAAAGGAAGGCGAACTCCTATTCGTATTCCCGCTCCAAAAGGAAAGTCACAACAATATTACAGCAAAAAGAAGCGGGGATTGGGTTATACCTCGCCAATTCTGACTCCATAAGCCTCCAAATCCGATAAAGAAGAACGATCTAACTCTTTTGATTCTGTTTCATGGGATTCAGACACCAATGTAGGGCACGTCCATCGAGTGACTTTATCTTCCAATATGGTAACTGTCGAGTTCTCGGAAGACGACGAAAACTTTGCCGAAGCCTCTGAATCTGATTCTTGGGCACAAAGGATGGATACTCAATGGGAGCTTTGCTTCGAGCAACGTAAGCCGTCTACCGAAGATCAATTGGTTCAAGTCGATGTTGGCGACGAAACTTCCCCAAAACCAATATTCGTCAGCAAAAGCCTCACTGAAGCGGATAATCAAGAACTAATCCCAACTTATTAGGGAATACATTAATGTATTAGCTTGGAGCTATGAAGACATGTCGGGATTATATCCCCAGATTTCTAGCCATAAACTCAACATTATGCCGAATGCAAGGCCAGTCAAGCAACAACAACGTCGATTTTGACCTGACATGATGGACGCCATAGAAGCCAAGTTAAGAAGCTCATCGCTTGTGGCTTCGTCATAGAAGAACAACATCCGGACTGGGTGGCTAATGTCATCCCAATTTTAAAGAAAACATGGAAGGTCCGAGTCTGCATTGACTTTAGAGACCTTAATGAAGCTTGTCCCAAAGACGAATTTCCTCTTTCGATCACTGATGTCATGATCGATAATACTTGCGGATTTGAACGAATATCTTTTATGGATGGATTCTTAGGATATAATCAAATCAAAATGCATCCAGAAGATTAAACACATACGTCTTTTTGTACTGAGTCTATTGCTACACTGTCATGCTGTTTGGTCTCAAAAATGCTGGTGCAACTTATCATCGGGCCATGAGTACTATCTTTCATGATCATTTGTAAAAGATAGTTGAATGCAATGTAGATGATATTGTTGTCAAAAGTCGTCTAAAGGAAGACCACATTCAAGACTTAAGAACTATATTCGATCTAATGCGCCAGTATCAACTCAAGATAAATCCCACCAAGTCATTCCTGGAAGTCTCTAGTGGCAAATTTCTTAGTTTCGTTATTACCTCAAAAGGTATACACGTTGACCCTGAGAAAATTAAAGCCATTCAAGAGATGCGTCCTCCACGCAACCTAAAAGAGCTACGAAGATTCCAGGGACGGCTTGCGTATATCAGGAGATTCATCTCAAATCTCTCTGGATGCTGTAGACCGTTCACTCAACTCATAAAGAAAGGTATGTCTTTTATTTGGACTGAAGAATGTCAGCAAGCATTTGAAGACATAAAGCAGTACTTGATGAACCCTCCAGTTCTAGTGCCTCCAGTCTCAAGAATACCCTTCCTGATGTATGTTCGAGTAATGGACCATTCATTAGATGTTTTATTAGCTCAGAAGAATAAATAAGGTTATGAACAAGCTATCTATTATCTTATCTATACAATGATCGGAGTTGAACATCGATACACCCAGTGGAAAAAGAATGTCTAGCTTTGATGTTTATTGTTCAAAAGACGAGACATTATATCACCGGCCAAACTATTCATGTTATTTCTAGAGTTAATCCTCTCCGGGTCTTGATGAAGAAGCCCAGTAAACTCAATTCTAGGCTTACTACATGGGCCATATTATTAGCACCATATGATATGGTTTATGTTCCTCAAAAGTCTGTTAAGGGTCAAGCTCTTGCTGACTTCCTGGCAGCCCATCCAATTCCTAAAATATCTAAACTCTATGACGAGATTCCAGATAAAACTTTGGAATCCAACATGATTTCAGAAGAAATTCTTACCTGGCGTCTATTCTTTGGCGGTGCATTCAGAATATGACCAAAAGGTGCCATTGTCGCTGGAGTTGGAATCGTCCTCGTCTCACCAGAAGGATTAGCTATTCAAAGAGCTTATTCTTTAGACGAGTCGTATTCCAATAATGTGGCTGAATACAACGCTCTGCTCATTGGTCTCCAATTGGCTAAATAATTAGATATTGAATATCTTGAAGTATATGGAGATTCTAAACTAATTGTCAATCAGGTTAGAGGCACGTATGAAGTTCGACACCAGGATCTTGTCCCATATCATGAAGCAACAGTTAGGCTGGCTACATCGTTCAAGGGTTTTTTTATTGAACTTATACGTCGGGCATACAATACGGAGGCTAATGCATTGGCTAATCTGGCAGCCGTATTAGTAATCCCAGTAAAAAGGCAACAAATGATTGTCGTCACTAATAGAGAGTTATTTTGCATTGAGAATAACTCAAATATTAAGTTCAACAATTCAACTAAAATCAATGTCGTTAGTGAAGATTGGAGAGCTCTTTTCATTGCTTTTGTGGTACATGACATATTACCTGAAGATTCTAAAGAAGCTATAACAATCCGTAGGCGATCACTACGGTTTTATTATAATCATACTTCTAAGACTCTTTATCTGTAGCTCCCCTTCCCGGAGAATTTTCTCGAAATATTTTTTTGATTTAAATAGTGATTTTAGAATTTTATGAATGATTATTTAGTTAATTATTACGGTAGATGACCTTACCCATAGTTGAGTTTTGAAATACAAGACAACTAGGAATCATGGCACGGATAGTGCAGTAGCGTGCTTTGACTAGTGTTTAGCCATGGTAAGGGAATACAAAGCTATAGGAGTGTCCTAACTAGGAAAACCAGGCCAAGTTGCGACTTAACCCGTACCGAAGATTTTATTTATTATTTAATTATATTATTGAGTTTTCGGGAACCCGGTTGTACCAAACCTGTCCAGATTGGGCCAAGTTAAAACCAAGCCCATATAGGCATGTAGTGGGACCAAATACGGCCTTGTAGACATGTTTGGTAAAGGCATTTATTTTCGTATATATTTTTAGGAATTGACAATTATTTTCTAAATATTTGTTATAGGTAAAATATGTATATTAAATATTGGTATGTTATATATATTAATATTGATATTTTGATATAGGTAAAATATGTATATTAAATATTGATAGGTTATATATTAATATTGATATATTGTTATAGGTAAAATATGTATATAAATATTGATATGTCATATATATTAATATTGGTAATATATATATATATATATATATATATATATATATATATATATATATATATATATATATAATATATATATATATATATATATATATATATATATATATATATATATATAATGATAGAAAATAGAATAAGAAAAAGAAAAAGAAAAACAATTAGAAAACAAAACAATGGCAGCCCAGGCCAACCCAGGCCCGAGCCCAGGCCAGTCCTGTTAACCAGCACAAACTAATTTCCCTTTAGGCTCAGCCAATGCCCGAGCCTTACAGCCATATATACAATAGTATATATACGCAGAGATGAGAGATCGAGAGGATTGAAAGCAAAAACCAAAAACCAAAAACCCTAAGGCCAAGTCCCTTACCAGATCGCTGCCCCGACCCCCATGGCCCTGCGCGCCGCCGTAGCCGCGCCGGCCGGCCACCGTCGCCGCGCCAGGGCCGCGCGCAATCAAAACAGTCGCAGCGGAGCAGCAGTAGCAACAGCCGCGAGGTGCCGCCTTTAGGGTGGTTTTCCCGCTGCTTCAGTCAATCGTTTCAGAATCTTCTTTCTCACGTGCGTTCACAAACTATACGACCCTAAGTTCTCCCAATTAGAATTAATTGTAGAGCCCTAGGTTGTCCAAGAAATTGACTCAAAGTCGAGTGAAAATCCTGTCAAAACAGGACATATATGACAATCCCGACACACGATTTGGAAGGCTATTTTCTGTCAAACGATCAACAATTTTGGCAAACTTTTTGAACAAAAGTTTAGACAACCTAACCATCTTTCAAACCCTATTTTTAGATTATTTTAGTAATCAGTAGATGCTAGGATAAATCAACTCAAAGATCGAGAAAAATACGAAAAATAGTTTTTAAAAAAACTAGAAAATTCATCCAAACGACGTGCGTCCCGCCAATCCGGGCGACGTGGTCGCAAACCGAAAGCATTGAAAGGTGCATAATGGCTTCGTGGATGTGTGGGCTTTGACGGAATTCAAATTGGTCGCGTGTGCGCGACGAATTTGATGCGTATCTGTCGAAATTTACCGTATCGGCCTCTGTGCAAGTTTCCCAATTACTTTATGCACGCTCGTCAGATCGAGACGAAACTTGCGCCAACATGACCGTATTATTTTTCTGGTCCTGTATGCCAAGTTTGGTCCAATTCTGAGACAGTTGAATCGGACGCCGTTTTACGGGCCCCACGGTCTGACTCAACGGGCGATTTTTTGCACGGCCCCTCGGAATCCAAAATTGGACATACCGTTGGGTTCGTATCATCAAAACGAATCTGTAGACATATACTTGGACAACTTTAGAGACCATTGATTCTGGCACGCTTTTCGGTGCAAAGTGGGTTCAACGACGGATATCGTTTTTGCCTAAAATTACCATTTTGCCCTTGTGTCCAGAATTGGACTTAAGGACAGGCTATCCTAGCTAATTTGACTATTCTGAGAATGTTGGTAATGTTTATTTCAGCTTTCGGAGACAATTGTGATGACTTGGACTTTCTGACTTGTTGATTGGCGATACATCGTTGGTTCTTCGTGCAACCCCCAGGCAAGTATACCTTGCCGAACATATACAGTATTTACATGGTTTCTCTCCCTTTATTGTATTCCTTTTTATATTGTCACATGATTCCATATTGTGATTGATTCGTCCTTGATTACCTTACTTGTTCTAGATTACGTGCACGTATAAAGTAGTTGATATTGCTAGATTATTGGTCTTATCATGTTATCTTGCTTTGCGATTGAGTTGTCAGTTTCTGTATCTGTTCTTTACTTGACTAATCTTGACTGGGAGTATCTTGAATTATACTACAGTTGAGACATACTATAGATTGGGAGTATCTTATATTGTACTACGACCTATAGCCGATTTTTCTACCTTGATATCACTTGATTGACTTGACTTGAGATATGCCATAGATTGGGAGTATCTTACATTGTACTACAACCTATAGCATATATTGATTGATTGATTGACTTGACTTGCGACACTATAAATTGGGAGTATCTTGCATTGTACTACGATTTATAGGAGTCTACTTGACTTTGTATCCTTTAGGAGAGGAGATCGATACTAGAATTGGCTAATCTTGACTAGGAGTATCTTGCGTTGTATTACAGTCAAAATCTACTATAAATTGGGAGTATCTTGCATTGTACTACAAGCTATAGAGGTTAATCGATTGATTGGTAGCCAAGTCTAGTATTACATTTCTACACGACTCATCATCCTTAGATGTTCTCCTTGCAGTGTTCTTATCCTTCTTATATGTTATTTACTGCCATATTAGTAGGCATGTTTTATGTATCTTACTAGTCCTTTGAGGACCTGATGATCTCTTCAGGTAGCTGATTGCACGGAGTTAGTTAGCTGAGCATGTGGTAGTTGACTTCATCTGCATGATTCAGGTATTTTGTTAGTATTATCGATTTACTATCTTCTCGTGCTTTCATGATATATCCTGCTTATCAGCTTAGCTTTATAGACTCATATTATTTTTAGAGTCTAATCGGACATATATGCTAGTGGGCTGCAAACCATGACCCATACTTGTTCATTCTTGTTTATATGATTCTTGTGGATTGAGATATAGTTTAGATTAGACATGATACCATGACCTTAACAGCTTATACGTACTCAAGTAGGGCTGGAGTCCGCTCGATATGTAGCTGGCTTGCTCACGAGCTCACGTTCGAAAAACGGGTGCGGGTCGTGACATTATCGAAGAATATTTGATGGTCTACTTTTACGTTGTTTTGCTGGAGATGAAGCAAAACAAATACTACGGGAAGCTCATGATGGGGTATGTGATGTGCATCAGCCTGGTCCTAAGTTACAAGATCGTATTCGGCATATGAGCTATTATTGGCCCACTATGGTGTCGGATGCCATTGAATATGTAAGAAAATGTCTAGCCTATTAAATTCATGCAGACTTTATCCATCAACCGTCAGAGTTCCTTCATTCTACTGCCGTATCATGGCCTTTGAAGCTTGGGGTATGGATGTCATTGGCCCTATCAATCTACCGTCATCTAGAGGACATCGGTTTATACTAGCTGTAACCGATTACTTCTCGAAATGGGCGGAAGCCATACCTTTATCTGAAGTCAAGACTAGCAGCATCATCAATTTTATTAAACATCAAGTGATATACAAATTTGGCATTCCTCGACGAATCATTCATGATAATGGACCACAATTCATTAGTTAAAAGTTTGTTCGGTTTTGTGATGATAACAGAATTAACAATGTTGCTTCCACAACCTACAATCCTGCAGCAAACGGTTTAGCTGAAGCATTCAACAAAACTATCATCAAGCTTCTCAAAAATTTGTTTCTACCAATAAAGAAACTGGAGTAAAAAGCTTGGAGAATGTCTATGGGCTTATCGCACTACTATACGTACTCCAACCGGTTGTACACCTTTCTCCTTGGTGTATGGATACGAAGCTGTCCTACTATTGGAAATTCAAATCCCCTTCTTAAGGATTGCAATTGCCAATAAACTCACAACAGAAAACAATGATTGTCTTCGACTTCAGGAGCTTGAAGCGTTGGACGAGAAATGACTCCTAGCTCAACAGCATATTGAGTTATACCAAGCCCGTATATCAAAAGCCTTCAACCGTAAAGTTAAAGTATGAGCATTTCAGAAAGGAGAACTAGTTCTAACCGTCAGACGTCCTATGACTTGACGCACATGAGTAAGGGCAAGTTCGAAGCAAAGTGGGAAGGACCCTACGTTGTAAGCAAAGTTTTCTCAAACGGAGCTTATCAACTGACTGGTATGGATGGTCGAGTCGCCATGATGCCTATCAATAGAAAATTTATCAAGAAATACTATGTATAAAAAACACATCAGCACAAAAACCAGAATGTAAATAAAATTTCTTTTATTGCACAACTCAGACAGAAGAAAATACATAAAATCAACGAGAACCAGAGCCCTTTTGATCGAAGACATATTTCACAAGAAGTCCTAATACATTATTGTCGGACGACACCAACAATTGACATGCAACTTTCCTCAGAGCTTCTTCTTCGGCAGTACTTCCAGTCTCCACTAGTTTGGCAAGAATTTCCTATTTTGGTTCAGGAGCAGTTGAGTTTTCCTCCGCCTATTTATGAACAGGCAACGAGACTCGTTGGAATGAGTATCGATAGCGGCTTCGATCTTCGGGATGACCTCAGCCTCCTTGGGCACATCTTTGGAAGACATTTGCAATGACAGAATAGGTGTTGACTACATCCTCAAAAAGATTCTACACTATTTATAGACAAATGCCAAACAGTCCGTCTCGAGAACCGAAGCGACCTTTCCTCGAAAAGGCATGTCCATTCATTCATCTCTATTCATCTCGTGAATAGATCTTCATTTATTGTCTGTCTCGAGAACCGAAATGATCTTTCCTCGAAAAGGCATGACTACTCATTCATCAATCTTTTTGTCTCTATTCATTTCGCGAATAGGCCTACATTTATTATCGTTTATTTACTTTCTCTTAACTAAAGCCACATATAATAAATACTCAAAATCCTCCAGTGGAGTCCATCCGAATCATCAATTATGTCTTTTGAAACCCAACTGTTTTAAAATATATCTTATCTTTGTGTCCTAGTTGACTCAAAAGATAAATCCGTATTATCACAGATATCATCTTTTTAGACATGATATCTTGTCTTTAAGTCCTAGCCAATTTGAAGATCATTAATAGAAAAACGAGTTCACGTCCATATTACCTTTGAATGCTATTTTCTATATCAATAGATTCACGTCCACATTACCTCTGAATTCTATTTCCTATATCAAATGACTTGTCACGTCCATATTACCTCTGATGAAGTTATCTTTTAAGAATAATGATATTTCAAGAATTATATTCAGCCATGTCCGCATTACCTCTGAGCAGATATAATGAATATTATTATTTCCTATAAAGAAATATGTCACGTCCAGTACCTCTGAACGTATTTCCTATCCTATTACTTATATCTTTAACCTGATATGCAACAAGTAATGGAACCACAAAAAATTTTATTAATGATGTTCAAAATGTTTCAAAAGGTACATCATATATATATATATATATATATATATATATATATATATATATATAAACAATTATGATGATTTACTCTGGAGGTGGGGTGCTAAGATCTGCAATCCACTTCTTCAAATTCTTAGCTTTTTCTGCACAAGAATCTAGCACTCGTTGTCTAGCCTCTACCCGTCCAGACTCTGGGTCAAAAGGGTGCAAAGCAGCTGCCCGACGTACCAATTCTTTTGTTCTAGACTTGAACAAAATTGTCTTTCTGACGCTTTAAAAGATCCAACTGGCCTGCAGCAGTTTGACGCAGTTGGGCTTCTTCTTCTACATGCTGTTTAGCCGTCACGAACCGTTCCTGGAGCTGAGCAATCTCAATTTCTAGATCATGAACTTTCTTTTCCTTCTTTGTAGCTAAAACTGTATGATGCTCAAAATTGGTGGCCGCTTCAATAATCTGGGTATCCATCTCCGTGGAGCGTTGTGTGAAAGCCATCAAGAAAGCTTCGAAATTAGCTCTGTTCGTTTCAGCTTCACGAGCCATGGCTTCACATTCTGCGTCTACGAGCGGCTGAATATTCCCTCTTTTAAGATCTTTGTAGCCTTAATGGATTCTTCAAGCTCGTCCAATACATGTTCTAAATAGGTGGCCTGATCTTCATCTCCCTAAGTACGGATACCTCCGATTAAAAAGGATGAAGGATTTCTGATTGTGACAAAAGGAAATCATCCTTCTCCACTATCCTTTGAACCAGAGGCCTCAGAGATGTTTAAAAGACTTTGGTGAAAGAAGCCACAACAAATCTGTTTGTCGCTAGAGCGCCTGGAGTGGCCACTACTTCCATCCGAGTTTCTACTACTGCAATAGTTGGAAGTACTCTAGATTGTGCACCAGGAGACCCGAATTTGAGCATCTGGGATGAGCTTCCTTCTCCTGCATGAGTTCCTCTGTCCAAAGGATCCATGGTCGAGCTAGTCGTTTCCACAGGTCCTTCTGTGATCAGTATACACCATTGTTAAAACATTATCAGAGGAATTAAGGTAAATAAAAGTTAAAATTTTACCTGATCCTGGAAATACATAAGGGGTTTCATGGGGCATGTCCATATCAGGGCGGAGCCTGGCCATGGTAGTTTCGGACACAGCCGCATGACTACTTCCAGCTTCGGAACCGCCTGATAAGAAACGACTGCTTCTGGCCCCTGATTTTACTTGTTCAGCTAGGGCAATTTCTTCTGCATCCCTGACTTCAAAAGCTTGATTAGTAGGGGTCTGAGTCTCTGCAACAACAGGGATGGGATTTTTATCATTTCCAGCATCTTTAAGAGCCGTAATCTGATCTTTGTTATTTTTAGGCTCATCAATTTTTGGGCTTGAATCCCCCTCCTCAACAACAAGGTGCTCTTCACCCTAAGAAATTTGGTCTTCTACGATTGGCAACTCTTGATTTAGTGGGACTTCCACTAAAGCTTGGTCTCCTTCAACGGTACTTATAGAATTATCTTTAAATATATCGCCGTAGTCACAGCCTTTGAGAGCCGCTATCATTTCTCGATCGTCTTGAGAATGAGTAGGAGTTTGGGCTACAGAAGGGACAGTGACATCAGGATTAGGCAATTCCTCCTCAGGAAGTATAATCTTTGGAACTCCTGGAGTTGGAGATGACATCATAATTCCTGCGACAGCTAACATAGTTACAGGAATAGTCATTTTTGTGATAATCGGCTCCGAAATCCCTTCTGTAATGACTGAAGCCGGAACGCTAACCTTTGTAGATGAAAAAGAACAATGTCAAATTTCAGTTAGACATGATTATACGAAAAATAATATTAAAAACTACCTTTTTGAAGTGGCAAATCTTGTTGCGAAGGTAGCGGTGTCTCTGGTTAAGATAGGGTGGATGAAGAGCCAACTCTTGGACGATCTCCTCTGGTTACTAGCAACTTCCTTATAGGCTTTCGATGCAGGGGTGCCATCGGTTCTTCTTCGCAAATTTCTTATTGAACGGCTCCGCTTTGCTTCGGAGCCGACGAAGGAGTCATCTCACCCACTCCAAGAGACGTCCCAGTAGTCATCTGCTTTGACTGGGATTGTGTTATCCTGGTGGTAGCTGGTTCAGTTACGGCCACTACGGCCCTCCTTTTCTTCTTCTTCTCTACAAATTGGAGTGAGGAAAGGAGATCATCATGAGCTGATGATTCTCCAACTCTCCTTTTCTTGCCAAGACCTTTGGCAGCAGATTTGTCTTTTCGTACCTTCAATGGCACGTCTAGTGGATCAGTCGCTTAATCGGCAAATCCTATAAGGGAAGCTTCTAACGGATCGTCGGTTGGATCCTGATTTTCAGCATCTCTGAATGACAATGTTGTACGAACCCCAGCCTTCGTACGTTTGTGGCATGGAGAATATTGCCTTAGTGCCCCGAGCGTTGTAGTATTCCCACATCCTGGCTCCATCAATCAAATAACCCCTGGCACTTAGACAAGTTGTGGTGTTTCCCACATGTAGTTGATCATAGCCGAACTGTCGATCAAATTGGCTTAGCAGATATGGTTCCAAGAAGCACTCTTCTTCAAACCGAAATTCCAAGTAAGATGGACAAATTGACTTCAACCACTCAAAGGTAGATGGAATGAGACGGAGCAATGTGGCTTCCAAATCTATAAGATTGGAAAGAACATGTTCTTACCCTTGAGGGGGAGGGACACATTGGAACCTCCATCTAGAACCCTTATTCAATGCTTATCGGCATTCTGATAACACGCTGATACTCCAACGGGCGTTGGAATACCGCCTCATGAAGTCCCCTCCTACTATACTCATGTCTGGGTCCATCAAACCAGGATAATACAAGTGCAGCCACCCATACAGATATGTATAGGTCATCTTAGTGCGGGGAAATTCATTCCTGGCATTCTTATCATGCAGTATGGTGTATACAAAGGAGCGCAGGCCCACATTTAAGCGACAAGTCGTAGCTGAAAGAGGTCCATCTTGTAACCGAACACAAGACGTACTGCAGCAAACAGGACGCCTCGGTGAAATCTGTCGACAACATTGCTCTAGGGAATACGAACCGTCGTAACCATATGAAAAGAAAGCCCACCAACTGGGCTTCTTTAGACATAGGTCTATAACCTTGTCTGAAATAATTCTCGATCGTGTCACCAACCTTGAAGGGGGACCAATCTTCATCTAGCTCATTGTAAAACTGATTGTACTTCTCCATCAGTTTCTGGATGTCGCTTTTGTCGAGTGGTTTGAAGAAACAAAGCTCACAAGCCTGAGTATAGAATATTTTGTCTTCATAAATATGACCCAAGAATAAATAAGACAGCCACTTGGATGTGTAGTAGGTCCCTACGGTGTCACTCTTGTAGTTGAGGAAACATATCTTGTAGCGACACAAGAGCTCCTAAAAAACCCCTACTATTTCAAAATTTTTTGTTAATAGGATGTTCAATTCTTCATTGGTAGGTACGTATTCCTCGTACGGGTTGTTTGCCATGGGCAGGTGAGAAAGGAACTTCATCTCGTGAAAAGCAAAGCCGATCTCCCCATGTGGGGTCATGAAGGTACCGGTCTTATCATTATACCTTTCTACCAGGGCCAAGAATATGTGGGCATTCGGGCGAAACACATAAACTGTAGCCCAGACTGCTTCATAAAGACCTATCTCCAGAAGCTTGTCTTTGAAGTGGTCCAGAATCCAATTAGCCAAACTGCTCCAGCGCTTATTATCTAGATTTACTAGGCCTGTCATTCGCATGGTCTGGTCCGGGTATCTTCCTTCAGCTCTGGCAAACTCGTTTGCAAAAATTGGTACTCTGACCGAGAGTAACAGCGAGGGGTCCTCGGGAGGTACATAGCCTGGCATCAGACCTCTCAGATGGGAGCCGTATTTATTTGAGGTAGTGTAGAATTGGTCTCTATTTGTGGACCTCGTCTGTAACAGATCCTCCCCACTCTTGCTTGCTGCTATTGAGTTATATCCCATGCCATTCGGCGAGGGTAACTTGAAAATTTATATCGAGACAATGATAAATATCTCGACATTTTTGGGAGGTATATCATCCTGCCCTCACTACACTGATAAACCCTGCCTTCCTTCTTGGCCTTGGGCTGGAACGTCTTCTTGTTAGCATCACCAAACAAGAAGCCCAGTTTCTTCTGAACTATATTATCCACACTTTCCAGAGGCTGTCCATTCATCAAACACAGTAGTGTGGAGTTTTCTTGAGCTGCAAGTATAGCTCTCCTGGCTTCATGAAGGTCATAATGCGGATATGACACATGTGATAAGTCCTTTTTGTATTCAGGTGCATTAAATACAGAGGCAAATCTTTCAGCATTGGGATCTTTTCTCAAGTCAACTACATGAAGATGAACAAACCAAAATTAGTTTCAAATAATGTTTTGAAGCAGAACATGTTACATCAACAGGTTACGCGACTCTCAGGTTGGTGACTCTTATGTTGCACAGCACTCAGGTTGTGCGACTCTTGTGTTGCGCAGCAATCATGTTGCGCCCTCATGTTACGCAGCATTCAGGTTGTACCACATTTTTGCTACACAACATGTCAAGTTGTGCCCCAATTAATTTCATAAAATCAAAAGAGAGCACAAATTCTGAAATGTCGCGCAACACAAATCGACATCAACCATGCCCTAAAGAGGGAGACACAAGTTATGGAGTGTGACCAACTCTAAAAAGAGTGGGCGCATGTTGTCAGCATCGAGCCGAACAATAAAGGGGGTGGTCGATGATTGGTTTTTCGGTCGGATATTCACCTTCCATGGCCGGGTTGGCCGTCTCTCGTCGCGATAAAGGCGAAGCATATTGGAGTGCACGCATAGAAGATTCGGCCACATTCTTGCCTTTCTCGACAGCAGAGCACTTGGAGGCCATTGACAATTGTCGAAGAAAGCTTGTGAAGAAAGAAAAGAGATAAAATTTTCTTGGTTGAGAAGAATTTTAAACTTCGATAAAAAACCAAAGAGACCGAAGGGTACGACTATTTATAGCTTTGCAAACAAAACTGATCGCGCAACTTGCGCTCGAAAAGTGGATTTTGTTGAAGACATGCACAATCTATATATTCAAAGTATTTTGAAACTTTGAAGTTTTTCAAATTTTGAAAACTTTGAAGGGGGTATTGTAGAAGATAAAAATCAAGTGGTGCTGTTATTTTGGGAGCTAGATATCAGATTGCGCTATAGTATTCAACTTGCGCGAGGGGGATATGTTGCACATGAGACAGGTTACGCGAGTGCCATGTGGCAGTCTCTTCGAAAAACTATAACGACATCATTATTGCCTGACAACCGACAACACATATATCAAGGAAAATATGTTCGGATCCTGCGCAGCACGGCGCTCGAGAAGATTTGGTCAGCTAGCAGTTTGCTCAACGTATCAAGGTGCACGAGGTTGTACTTAGGCACAAGTTGCTACATTGCGCCCTGCGCAACCTGATAAAGCTCGCACAATGTGATCGAATTGATACCCAGAGTAGGGTTACGTGGCGCGCATGTCGCTAACTTCGTAGAACATATCCACTACATTGCTCACTACCATGTGCATCTCACTCAAATGATGCCATGCATCCACAGCTGTTGGTGCAACTGCTTGCACAAGTTGCTATATTGCGTCCTCGTACAACCTGATGAAGCTCGCACAATGTGACCGAATGGATGCCCAGAGCAGGGTTACGTGGCGCACATGTCACTAACTTCATAGAATGTGTCCACTATATTGCTCACGACCATGCATATCTCACTCAAATGATGCCACGCGTCCACAACAGTTGGTGCAACCGCTCGCGCAAGTTGTTACATTGTGCCCCCGCGCAACCTGATGAAGCTCGTACAATATGATTGAATTGATGTCCAGAGCAGGGTAACATGGCATGCATGCCACTAACATCGTAGAATGTATCTACTATATTGCCCACAACTACGTGCATCTCACTCAATTGATGCCACGCATCCACAGCAGTTGGTGCAACCGCTCGCGTAAGTGAACAGAGCCGCGTAACCTAAGGCACACGCAACCTAGAATAACTGCTAAACAGTTATTTCAAGAACTCTATAAATGGAGTTTCAAATCAATCTCAAATAATCATGAATGATCATAATCTCCTGCTAAAGTGCTATTGAATACTCTAGAGGCTCGCGTCTTCGATATCACATCGTCCAAGGAATAAAGTGATCGTCATCTGATCAGATTCCTATAGTTGTACTTCACCAGAAATTAATTATACTTTTGTACTCTTTCTCAGTTTGTAGAAATCAAACTTTTGTTTTTGCAAACACCTGCGAGGCCACGCTAGGGGCGAGGGTTAGTAGTTGTTCAAACCTGCGAGTCCACACTAGGGGTGAGGGTTTGACTATCCGATTGTTTTCTTGTCATATGTTCATGTTTTCTTTCCAGCAGTTCATTTATGTGTAGTTGTTCTCATATCCGTGTACATAGTCACTTATCATTTTTTGTCGCTTTCCTGCTTATTTCTTATGCATGATAAACTGTTAGATATGCATGTTTTTCTGTATCTTTCTAGTCCCGTGAGGACCTGATGATCTCTTCAGGTAGTTGATTGCACAGAGATAGTTTGTCACACGTCCCGGCCCAGGAAATCGCTCGTCCTCGCTAGATTTCTTCTGAATCATCGTCCTCACTGGGGTGTGATGCCGCACGAGTCTGGAGTTGCGCTCGTACAAGGCAAGATAACAGGTTCACATAGTATTTATCTCAAATTGATAACATAAGCAGCGAAAGAAAACAGAGTATACAATAAAAATCTCTTTTATCGATAATGAACTGAAGATTATAAAGGCTTGAATAGCCCAATTGAATATGCCAATTGGCTATAATGCTCATGATCTCTCTAGCTCACAAAGGATTACATTGTTCTATATATTATGCCTCTTTATAGCCAACAAGTAGTCTTCGGCCAAACATCTCCATGTTGCAAGTTCGAATGCCAATACGGAAGCTCCTTTTGAAACGCTAAGGACTCCATGCCTCGGCACGTACAAGCCAAGATTCGCCCCGAGCTGAATATATCCTGAACCTGCAAGCAAACTAGTGAAGGATTAGTGCTTTTGTCCTCGCTGCACTGATCAAGACCCACTCGCACCCAAACCAACACTAAATACATTTAGTGAAATATGCATCTTAATTTGGTGATCTTTCTATTTAGCCTTAGGATCAATTTCATGGCAATATTCAAGCATAGCAACTTATTATAATGTGTCCAATATCGTATTCCTGCAGCAGGTACAGTTAGAAATAATATAAACATAAGCATAGTGATCGTGCATGTTTTTGTCTCGTTTTGCTTAGCCTGTAATTGTTAGAAATATGCATAACCAACCATACAATTCACGCAGTCAACCAACAAAACTTAGTCATATGCATAAGGGTGGCAGGCCCTGCGCCTGCACCCAACTCTAATCTCAGTCCATCGACCATATCTATATGAAGGTCACAGTGTTTCGTACTGTAATAGACTTGGCAGCCTTATGTGTAAGCCTATGATCGCCCCAATACGAGTTGCTAGTCTAGTATCTGAAGGATCCCAAACTTACTGATATCATAGCTTATCACAATACTGGCCGATCGCAACCCGTCCTAATGATGTGCACCATAAATACCATACATAATTCCCTCATAGGCCGAACGGTCCCGGTGCCCCGGTCATAACCGTTTGAGGGAAGCCGCACCCGTGCACGGGCCATTCGAGTCCATTGACCATGCAATATGTGCCATAGCGAACAAGTCATATCATTCCAACCAATCTTACATTCCATAAATATAGTCCCTCGTCTCTATCTCAAGTTCCATCGATATTATGCCCTAACACATTCGTATTGAAGTACGACGCCCAACGGCTTAACACTTTTCGTATCATATACCCAACATGTTCCACTCTTAAGTTATTCATATAATAGCAGTTCCGTAGTTACTTAGTCATTTTGTATTGTGCACGAGGGCACGCTTAACGCCATAATCAGTGTTCTAGGCCGACTGTTCAATGTTCTCGGAGTCATGCACATGATGCATATCTTGATATTGCCTTTCAATGTTCTAACATCACCGTCCTACCGCGACTCGTACACTTGATGCACATCGCTTCAATTATTCAATGTTCAATATTCTATCTTAATGTTCGATACATACTAAGACCTTTAACCGTTCGAGCCACACTCGCTAACTTAATGGCAACTTACGCATACAAGGATATATTTTATTAGACGTGAAGGAGTAGGAAGATAAAGTCAAGAATCCGCCCACTTTAAGCCGATACGCCTTGTCGTCTTGCTGAGCTGATGCGGCCCAATTCCATAACTTGGTTGCACAGCTAACTCTTGTGACTTAGCCATTCCGTTGAGCTATTTGACTGATTCGACCTACTGCGCCCATGCCATAATCTGCTACAAGGCGACGATTTGGTTTTACGGACATCATTTCGAATAAGGCAAAAATGTCGACCCTTTACAATCCAACGTAAAAGCATAGCCTTCACACCAGATCAATTCGAAGTTAATACTTTGTCCAAACCAGACTTATGCTTTGCATCGATTCGTATCGATACTTCATCGGGTCAAAACAACTCTTCGAGTCAATGACTCATCGTAATGCACCGTGTGGAGCGGGGCATTACATAATATACCACTCAAAACAAGGTTCGTCCTCGAACCGAAACCAACACTCAATCTAAGTGTTCTTCTAGATTGTTTCATGATCTCGTGCCACTATCGTTTGAATCATACAACTTAGTTTGGATCATACACATATTTTAGGCATCACACCAGTATATGCATTTCTACCAAGCTCTGTTGTAGGATATCGGGACAAAGCTAACAAGCTCAACTTAAATCCTCAAGCACCAATCATTCCGTACTTGACTTGGTCAAATCTTAGCGTCTATTCCCAAACTACTTCTCTTATGCATTATTTCATAACGTATGATCATCTTCTAAATATTTTTGCATATAACTTAACTCAAAACTATTACTTCGATTCCATAAGTTTCTCGCCGGCCATCTAATGCATGCATTGTATTAAGTCGTTGTACATCTGATCGCAATAATTTTTTGCAATGCCTACTCGTCAAATCATTTTCTATCTCTCATGCAACTCAAGAATTTCATCTAATCATTCATAACATTTGGCCTCAACGACATGGACAAAGTCCAACATGTCTAAACTTCCTTCGCCTATAATCTATACTATGCATCGTACACAACTATTCCAATACGATCCACATTCTCGAAACTATCTACGCATCGCGCCTGGGGCTACCCTCACTAGGTAACTTATCTAGACATCGTGCTCGCATTCTTCCGACACAAGAGGTCAACTTGAGTCTACGATGCTCAAAGGCAAAAATCTTTTTCAACCCAAGGTCTCTTACGATACGTCCATCTCCGATTCTTGATCGAATAGGAATTCCGTACTCAATTTTCGAATCAATCCCAACTAGTTTGTTTCGTAACATAGATCACGCACTCAAACACACATAGACCAACCAAGTCTTAGGGTCGTTCTACTATTTTTCACTCTCGTGCATTGCAGAATTCTTGCAATCGCCTTATCGTATCACTATGCTAAGTACGTTTCTCAACATCTATTCGATCATCGACCAACTAAGTCTATTTAAATACTTATTCGATTGATCATAAATTTTTTGACCATATCGATCTAGTCGAAGGCTATTCGCTAACTTTTAAAATACGATACTCACTCGCTTAGACTTACCCCCAATATGAACTACATCATACTTCATCCTCGATGAAATTTCTTTTGCGACTTTATTGGGTCATCCGATGGGACTTCAACATTCACTTGATTTGGCGGTCAAGTCTTCTAGGGTCATCTGCCCCGAAACTACGTCCGATAATTCAAGATCATCAACGAGGGACAGTTACTACGAACCATGCTATATCCTATCGCCGAGCCAAATTAATTCCTGACAATTTCTATGAGACTTTATCCAATCTGACATAATTTACCAACCCATAATTTATCTACCCACGTGCAACTGATGTGCCGTTTACTACTCGAATCACTCATTCACAACCGTTAACAATATCGCTAAGCGAGAGATATTTATACGTCTCAAGTACGAGTCTATCTACTCACTGTCAATATCTGACACACTCTATACTTATCGCAACAATCCTCAAATTCACCATCGCTTCAAACAAAAAGTCTAAATCCAATTTGCCACGCCTTGTAAGTTCGACCATTCCCGCTGTACATGAATCACCATACCAGCGCTGAAGCAGAATAGTCATCCTAATTGGCATGACACATGTGCGAGGCTGGTGTTGTGCTAGCGCAAGACAAAAACGTCAATGTAGTGGTTATCCATGAAGCAACCTAGACACTTACGTTTTCATCCAAGTAATATCCATCCACTCTGAGATTCTCCGAAGCATTCCTATCATTGTCATCCAAACAGACATCAACTTAACTTGCATCTTATTCATCCAACAACAATGCTCAACACAATTTTGTTCATTTGATCAGAGTATCCCCGAGTTATTGCATATCGTATTTGATACGCCTCAATACCGTCATCGATATGCATAACTTTAACATATTCCTCTTTTATAAGCTCCAATTCGTTGCCATCACTGCCATCATCCGAACTCGAATACGAATCAAGTCTTGCATATATTAAGATCCATTCAATTGTAACTAACTATCCTCATCGAGACACGATTTCAATACATATATCCATTCTCATATTCCTAACTCGCACTTCCAAATCGTGCTACCGACTCATCATGCTAACTCAAATTCGTTTTGCACGATTATTTCATACCTACTAAACTCGTTCTGAACAAGTCTTCGTACTAACTGAATACAATTTTGACTGAGTCAACTATCAATCAATGCAGAATTTCCTCGTTATGCTCAGCTTATCATTTGACTTATATGTAAAATCCATAAATTTCTACTATATTTTTATTATTAAATTTGGTACTGATTTAAATTTTCTTATATATAATCGTATGTTGCGTAGTTGTATTGTACGTCGCGCACGAAATTTCATTTTCGTAATGGCTCGACGAGTACGAATATGTGCGGGCATACATATTTTTAGAAAAACATTTTTTTATTTTCAAAATCATATATATATATATAATAATTATTTGCTATCATACCAAAATTTCTAAGTTTGTCATTTTAAGCCTTTCATTTCTAACAGCTACTAATATTTTTATTGTATACTAGAAAATATTTATGTAAATATTACTCGTGCTTGCATATATGTATTTCATGAATATTATATTAGTTTATTTTAAATAAAAATATAATTTTTGAAATTTATTAATATTAATATTTTATTATTCAAAAAGATATTTAAAAATATGTATTATTTTCGAAATTAGTATTATTGGCATTTTTGGAAAAATATAATTTGAAATTATTGTGGCCATTTTAAATCTCGATTTAATTTTATGGATTTAATTTAAATAGTATAGAGGAAGAATTTATAGATTTAAAATGGAATTGAATTTGAAATTTGATTTGATTTCATTGATTTAGATTTAATAATTATCTATTGGGGATTTAAATTTTTTCCTAATCCCTATCCAATTTGGAATTTCCACATCCTATAAATAGGCAGGTACTCCATATTATTTTCTCCATAATTCATCTTCCACAAATTCTATCAATACCACAAACATCTCACCGTGTTGTGTACCGTGCCGGATAGGAGTGGGCATACGGGTCCAGGACCCGCGGTTCCGACCCGGCCCGAACCGTATATTGGTCAAACGGGACGGTTCCTAAAATTTAAAATTTAAACGGGGCGGGCCGGGGCGGGTCGTGTGACACTAACGAGGCGAGGCGGGTCCTATTTTCAAAATAAACGGGGCTCCGAACCGTCCCGTTTCTAGGAGTATGATTTTTTTTATTTATCAATTTTAATTTTTTTCATATTATAATTTATAAAAAATAACACACGTTATTGTTTGGTAAACAAATTCTAGAAATTGGAAAAACATAATACTTGTTTTGTTCTTCTAGATAATAGAACATGTGTAGATGTTTACTATTCTATAATTTTTTGAAATTTTTTTGGATCCGTTTGGACCCGCGGGTCGGCTCGGTTTGGACCCGTTTCGAACGGGTCGAATCCGTACCGGTTCTAATATTTTTTGGACCCGTCCCGCCCCGCCCCGCCAATTAACGGGTCCGGTCCGGATCCATAAAATTTGGACCCGGCCCGACCCGTGCCCACCCCTATGTCCGGGTCCATCACCACCCCTTCCAATATTTTTTACATTTACAAATTCTTTCCCCGCGGTGTCGACAACCTCGACACAGCATAATTCCCAAATCCCACATAATCCCCAAATCCTTAATTCTAACCCTAACCCTAACCCTAATTTCTCTGGCCGACCTTGCTGCTGCCCTGTTCCGGGGATGCCAGGGTTCCCCGACCATCACCCGTCCCCGCAGCCACCACCCACGGTCGACTTCTCCTCCGCCACCTTCCGGAGCGCCTACAGTCCGACTACCCGATACGCTCCGTCCTGATCCCCTGCACATACCACCAGCACGCCGACTCACCGACAACTGCACAGCCATCCGAGTCAGCCTCCTCTTCCACAAACCTCCTCGATCCTGTACCCAACTCCCCGACCACCGACTTCAACGACACCACCGCCATCCACCGGTGGAACCAGGGACCAAATCCGCTCTGACCAAAACCCTAACAACCACACCATCTACCTCCTTATCGCCGTAGCAGCCGCGAGTAGCCTTGACGAGTGCAGAGACTAAGCCAGCCTCGCCTCCCTCCCTTCTTCTCCGCCCTGCCACCGATCCCACCGGCCCGAACCATTCACGCCCCCCAGATCTGAAACTCCAGCACGCCATGGCAGTGCCGATGCCATCATCGTTGATGATGTCCGCCCAAACCACGCTCCGCCCCGACCCTCGCCGCGCGCAGCTCCGCCCTCCGCCGACCTGACCCGCTGACCCCCAAGCCTCCCGCTCCTCTCCCGACCGTCTCAAACCATGGTCGCCGCCCTGTGTCAGCCACGCCGTCGCGTGCCCGCACACGCCCGGCCGACTTCCCTTCTCCCCTCCGCCTGCCGCGCCTAACACGTCGCCGCCCTAGCCTCTCGATCTCAGGCTCTCCTCCTCTTCCGACTCGCCCTTTCCTCCTCCTCTCTGCTCCGTCTCGAATTCACTCCGACCCCTCGCCGCTCTTTCTTCCACTCTCTTTACTAAATTCCTTCTCTCTCTCTCTCTCCCCTTTTCTTCTTTGGTTGCTTTAAATTCATTTGGGAAGAGTGCAACATCGAGAGAGGAAATAACCTTCTTAATTAAGATTTCTTTTTGGTGAACACCTATCGTTGCTGTCTCCCTCTCTCACACTGTCTTTTTCTCGTTTGTATAGGTTGACCTCCTGGAAGGAGGAGACCAGCAAAAGTGCTGGCAACTTATAAGATTAGGTGATTTCATTTATTCATTATTTTTTTATACAGTATGATATATAGTATGAGTTAATTATATTACAAATTGCTATAGTATTTTCTATTATTATGGTTATTATTTATTATTATCTTTGTTGTTGTAATATTAGTTAAAGTTATTTTATGTGTATTATGGGCTATTATTGAAATTTTAGAAAATCTATGGAAATATTGGTATATTAAAGTGAACTTTAAATTCCATAAGTTGTACTTGTCTATATATCACTATACTAATTTTGAAAATCTACATACGACTTATACCTAAAAATAATTTGATTAATTAAAAAGCTCTCTCCAAATTATTCTATTTTAAAGAATTTTGTTAGTAAATTATAGTTTCAAATAAAATGACTTTTACTACTTACAAATATTTTGGGATAGTAAAATATAGTTTTTTTATATATGTTGTAAATAGTTCTTAAAAATAATATATATATATATATATATATATATATATATATATATATATATATATATATATTTATATATATATATATATATATATTTTATATATATATATATATATATATATATATATAAAATATATATATATATATATATATATATATATATATATATATATATATATATATATATATATATATATATATATATATATATATATATATATATATAAAAATATATATATATATATATATATATATATATATATATATATATATATATATATATATATATATATATATAAAATATATATATATATATATATATATATATATATATATATATATATATATATATATATATATATATAATATATATATATATATATATATATATATATATATATATATATATATATATATATATATAAATATATATATATATATATATATATATATATATATATATATATATATATATATATATATATATAAAATCCACTTTCCTTCGTTCATCCTCTCGTCCGTAGCTAAACTCCTATTTTCCTGTCCTCTCGCTAATTTGGTACTACTTTCTAGCAACCATACCTAATTTGATTATTCTGGAACCAATAGAATAATCTGTACCATCATCAGAGTCCGTCTTGTGCAGTTGAAATACCAAAGTCATAATCCGTGCCACCATTGATCATCGCAGCGCACCAGGCGACCCACCAGGCAAGTATACCTTTCTAATTAACTTTCAAATTATTTATTTTATGTATTATTTATTTTGTTTCATATTGTTAGTTTTCTTTGCTTTAAACTGCGCGTCCAAGCCATACTTGGGTGCAAGCGACTCTATTAGTCGTTTTTACTTTACTATATGCATGTTAACTTAGTGTTAGCGGACTACCTTCTTGTTGGGGGATATCATTATATCTCCCTTGGCCATGACACACACACTATACGGTTGGAGACATGTTGCTAGGGTCACGACTTATTGACTAGCTATCTCTAAAGTCGTATGACGGTAGATGATCGTAACTACTATGACTAGGGTTTTAGAGACTCAAGCAGTTACAAAACTGGACGAGCCATGGACATGACTTGAACAGTGTGGAAAATATTGGGGGAGGACAGCCGTTAGTGCGTATGGGAATCCAAACAGGTAAACCACATTCTCCGGATGGAACTATGGCGATTTATTTGCAGATGTCCTCTAACATTTTGGACGTTACGGACGGATACAGATCACCGGATGCCAGTTACGTACACATAGCCTAAAATCCCACCCATGCGCATGAAAGTTGTCCTCTAAATTGCACATTAGGCGGTTAGAATCTCCTTTGCATATTTGTGTCTAGAATAGTCCTTTATATATTATTTTATTCTGACAGTTCATATTAGCATGTTCTTTCTGTATCTTGCTACGTCCGTCTGAGGACCTGGTTTTTCCCCAGGTGTGTGTTCATGTCTTCCGCAGGTATCCTTGTCATGCCCCAGAACCAGAATACTGGAGAGCGGGGGCGTACATAGCCAGCTACGTATATTGAAGTGCAACCCACCTCGCTATACGGTCACGGCTGTCTAGACACATGAGGGTTTAACTACAAGCCAACAGTCTTCTATGGTCATGAACAAGCCTATTGTCTCAATCACAAGCAAGTAATAGTAGTTACAAGATGTCAGAGCACCAAATATATAATAGCAAGGCGTCCCATACATTACATATTGGATGATCATGAAGCTAGTCGTACAAAATGTCAGGACTAGCAAGAGTTTAGTTATACATGATCAACCCTAGGATCTGTCAATCATGTTACAGCCCGTAGGCATACAGTAAATAAAGGGCAATCGAGCTAACACGTGCTCGTCGGCTAAACGCCTCAAAAGAATAATTTTATAATAAAGTGGGAGGACAAAAAGAAACCCACTCGTTGCCAGGGTTACGCCTGGTGGTCACCATCTGGCTGGATAGTAGGTAGATCCTCTGGTGCTGCTCTGATATCTGGCAACACAAAACCAGCTGGGTCAGACCCCAGAAAGAGCAAGTGCCATAAAGGAGGCTTCACTTAGGAACTAAAACCAGCATATCACAAATAAATAGTAAAGGTAATTTAAGATAGTGATAATAACTGAGATAACAAATATATATTGAACACGGAGAAACCATTCAAGTAGCCAGACTACAACCCTTAAACCAAACAAGGACCGGGGTTGCAATCCTTCACCTGAATAGAAATCCGCCTCAATTACTATTGATAAGGTAACAAGACAATAAACGAAGAGAGGACGCAGAACTGCTCCGGAAGTCAGGTTACAACCATTAAACCAAACATGGACCGGGGTTGTAACCCTTCGCCTGAACAGAACTGGACCCCTGTTCTTTATTGTTAAGGCCAGTATAAATAATCATGGTATTGAAGTAAAGGTAAAACATGACGAGCATGACAGGGGGTTACAATAAGACAATAAACGAAGAGAGGACACAGAACTGCTCCGGGAGCCAGGTTACAACCCTTAAACCAAACAAGGACCGGGGTTGTAACCCTTCGCCTGAACAGAACTGGACCCCTGATCTTTATTGTTAAGGCGGGCACAATAAGCAGGACGATATATGATAAGATAACCATGGAACTATTCAGATAGCCAAGTTACAACCCTTAAACCAAACAAGGACCGGGATTGTAACCCTTCATCTGAACAGAACTTGGTATCCCATCATTTATCGATGTAAGAAATCATGTTCTGATACAATCTTGTACAGGATCAGGATAAGACTAAGCTGGAATAAACTTCATCCAATCAATCACGGCCAATCAAGAGTACGGCTTGATACTTTTAACTAACTAGGGTTATCACAGGCCTAGTTACTAGCAAGATACAATGAGATTATCCCGACAGCCACAAGCCCTGCAGACCATCCGGTTATCCGGGTCGAATGTCCGTTTATGAAGGGTGCACCACATGACTGTGTGCTGGAAATGTGCCCTACTCGTCGGTAGGCTACAAGTCCGCTGAATGCGCCCAGATAACGGGATTGCCTGTAGCTGGGAATCTCTTCATGACTACTGAATCATTCTAGTTAATTAGCCTTAGTCAATTTCAGTAGGTACCCCTGACCGTGGTACTCAGGGATCCCCATCCTAGACATGATGCAAGACAGTACTAGTTTATTTGTACAAACACAATCGCCCACGGTGTCCAAGTCTTTCATACTTGTCATGTCAGGCTAGCTGTCGTAACAGCATGTCGAGATATATCATGTCAGTTTACTTGTCAAGAGTGCGCCGCAGCGGGCCACTATCGTGTTCTATTATTACAATATTATGAATGAGAGAAGCTTGCATAAAATAACTAGAGACATATTCTTGCTGCTAAGGAAAAGATCTACAACTTCCACGTTGGGAGTTGGAAGAAATTCGAGCAATAATTCAGTCAATTAGGACATATAACAGTTAGTAATAGTCAAAATATGTATTATGCGGCTTATTCTGCGAAATGCATGCAACTGCGACACCATATGCGCCTACTGCGACATGCGCCTTAATGCGGCTCATGCGCGACATGATATGCGCCTATCGCGACATGCGCCTCATGTGGCTCAACTGCGACATGATATGCGCCTACCGCGACATGCGCCCCATTACAACATGCGCCTACTGCGACATGCGCCTTCTGCGACATGGTATGCGGCTACCGCGACATGTGCTTCATTGCAACATGCGCCTTCTGCGACATGCGCCTTCTGCAACATAATATGCGGCTACCGCGACATGCGCTTCATTGCAACATGCGCCTTCTGCGACATGCGCCTTCTGCGACATGATATGCGGCTACCGCGACATGCGCTTCATTGCAACATGCGCCTTCTGCGACATGATATACGGCTACTGCGACATGCGCTTCATTGCAACATGTGCCTTCTGTGACATGTGCCTTCTGCGACATGATATGCGGCTACCGCGACATGCGCTTCATTGCAACATGCACCTTCTGCGACATGCGCCTTCTGCGACATGATATGCGGCTACCGCGACATGCGCTTCATTGCAACATGCGCCTTCTGCGACATGCGCCTTCTGCGACATGCTGATTATGCTGCAGATGAACCTAGAAATGACCAGAAATTGTTTTGGCCATAACTTCCTCATCTGTAGCCGAAATCAAGTAAAACAAAAGCCAAAATTGCATGAAATTGAATTCTCTACAACATAGAAACACTAGTTTTCGAAAATAACCAAGTTTTAGAGATCAAAACCAAGAAAAACCGAAAAGTTTACAAACTTAGATCTACAAGAATCTATCCATCAAATCCAAAAATGTCAAGTTCTAAAGAGGCTTAGAATCAAGTAAGGAAGAGAATGGAACAATAAAACTTAAGATCCATCATGAAGCAAGTTTGTACTTGCCTAAGCTCTCTCTCTCTTTCTCCTGGTGGTTGAAGAAGTTATGATAGGGAAGAAGAAGAATAATGAAGAGAGAGAAAGGGAAAATGGGTTAATAAAGGGTAGTGGTGGTGGTAGGTAGGGGTTTTCTTTTGGTTCATGATGAACCCACAAGCAAACCAAACCAAGCTAAGCCGAACCAAGCTAAGCCATAACCAATGACATGCCAAAATAACCATGCAGGAAAATACGCAATACGAGTCAAGAATACGTACACGTATACCAAAATACGTAATACGAACTACAGGCATTACAACTCTACCCACCTTCAAAGAATTCCGTCCTCGGAATTTAATTAAGAGGCTAGAATTGCAAGGACAAGCTATACTAATCGTAAGCTATAACAAGCAGTCTATAATGCAGTCATTTATCCGAGCAAGGAACTGAAAGCATAAGGCATAAGGAAGACATTATACCTTACGAGTCAAACAGGTCGGGATATCGTGATCGGATTTCATCCTCACGCTCCCACGTCGACTCACCCAAAGAGTGATGACCCCAAGCAACTCGGACTAACTTGATAGTCTTGTTCTTGAGTATCTTCTCTCTTCGGTCCAATATAGACACGGGCCTCTCCTCATACGAAAGGTTGGTACCAACAACCAATTCCGAATGATTCAGGATGTGGCTCGGGTCCGGGATATACCGTCGCAGTTGGGATACATAAATTACGTTATGCACCTCACGTAGCGACGGTGGAAGAGCGAGACGATAGGATACATCTCCTACTCGCTCCAGAATGTCGAACGGCCCTATATACCTAGGACTAAGCTTTCTTCGTATGACGAAATGAATGACGCCGCGGTTAGGTGAAATCCTCAGGAATACATGGGCACCGACAGAAAACTCAAAAGGGCGCCGATGAGAATCGGCCCAATGACGCTGGCGATCTTGGGCAACTCGAAGATGATCTCTGACTCTTCTGACCACTTCAACGGTCTGAGCAATCATTTCCGGACCAAGCATCTGCCTCTCTCCAACATCATCCCAGGCTAGCGGGGATCGACACTTCCTACCATACAGTGCCTCGAACGGTGCCATCTGGATACTGGCCTGGAAACTGTTGTTGTACGAGAACTCCACCAGGTGCACGTGATCTTCCCACGAACCACTGAAGTCGAGTGTACATGACCGCAACATATCTTCAAGAGTCTGGATCGTACGTTCTGACTGGCCATCTGTCTGCGGGTGATAAGCTGAACTGAACTGGAGGTGAGTTTCCAAACTTTCTTGCAAGCTACGCCAAAAGTGCAACGTAAATCTTAAATCTCTATCTGAAGTGATACTGACTGGTACACCGTGTAATCTGACAATCTGTCGAAGATACATCTCTCTAGCTGAGCCGTCGACTGACCAACTCTGAACGGGAGAAAGTGAGCCACCTTTGTGAGCCTGTCTATGACAACCCAAATAGCGTCTCTGCCAGCCGGGGTTCTAGGCAATCCAGTCACAAAGTCCATGGTTACATGCTCCCATTTCCACTCGGGAATCGGCAATGGTTGAACTAGTCCAGCTGGTCTCTGATGTTCAGCCTTAACTTGTTGGCAGACTAAACAACGAGAGACAAACCGGGCTATCTCCCTCTTCATGCCATTCTACCAAAAGTGCTGGCGGATATCACGGTACATCTTCGTGCCACCAGGATGAATGGAATACTGCGAACTGTGGGACTACGTCATGATCTCCTGTCTGATATCTCCACTGGGTACACAAAGACGCTTACCATGTCGAAGTGTACCGTCTTCATGGATACATAACTCTGGTCTTCGTCCTGCCTCACACTCTGCTCTAAGTCGCTGAAGCTTGGAATCTGCTGACTGCGCCATCCGGATCCTCTCGACTATAGTAGACTGAACTTGCATGCTGGCCATCAATGCCACACTGGTAGGGAGGACAACTTCTATTCCCATCTTCTGAAGATCGGCTAACAGCTCTGGTTGCGCTGTTAGGAAATAAATTTCGGCTCTCCTGCTCAATGCATCCGCAACAACATTGGCCTTCCCTGGATGATACTGTAAGTTAACATCATAATCCACAAGCAGCTCTAGCCATCTTTTCTGACGCATGTTAAGATCCTTCTGGGTGAAAACATACTTCAGGCTCTTGTGGTCGGTAAAAATCTCCACCCTATCTCCATATAGGTAATGTCTCCACAACTTAAGTACAAACACTACTGCTGCCAGCTCTAAGTCATGGGTTGGATAATTCCTCTCATGATCACGAAGTTGTCGTGACGCATAAGCTATTACCTTTCCATGCTGCATCAGAACACATCCTAAACCTCTGTCCGAAGCATCACAATACACTGAGAATCCTCCAGTTCTATCTGGAAGCGTGAGAATATGAGCCGTCATCAAGCCTCGCTTCAACCTCTCAAAAGAATCCTGGCATTCTGCTGTCCAAGCAAACTGCACATCCTTGCGGGTCAACTGGGTCAATGGCGCTAAAATTCGAGCAAAGTCTGAAACAAATCGCCGGTAGTAACCGGCCAATCCAAGAAAACTACGGACTTCTGCCACTGTGCTAGGTACCGGCCATGTTTCAATGGCCACGATCTTCTGGGGATCCACTTCTACTCCCCCTCGGGTGATGATATGACCCAAGTACGAAATGCGATCGAGCTAGAACTCGTATTTACTGAACTTGGCATACAACTGGTGCTCTCTGAGAATCTGAAGAACAACTCTGAGGTGATGCTCATGCTCCGCTTCACTCTTGTTGTAGACCAGGATGTCGTCTAGGAATACAATCACGAACTGATCCAAATAAGGCATAAAGATGCGATTCATGAGGTCCATGAATACAGCCGGCGCATTGGTTGCTCCAAATGGCATCACAAGGAACTTCCAATGCCCATATCTAGATCTGAAAGCTGTCTTCGGGATGTCCTGTTCTCTGACTCTGATCTGATGGTATCCTGAGCGCAAGTCGATCTTCAAAAATACTGACGCCCCTCTGAGTTGATCAAACAAGTCATCTATCCTTGGGAGAGGGTATCTGTTCTTGATTGTCACTGAGTTCAAGGTACGATAATCAACACACAATCTGGACGTACCATTCTTCTTTTTCACAAGAAGCATCGGGGCTCCCCAAGGCGATCCACTAGCACGAATGAATCCCTTGGTTCTGAGTTCTTCAATCATCTTGTACAATATCTCTAGCTCTGACGGCGCCATCCTGTAGACTCTCTCTGACACTGGGGCTGTCCCGGGAATCAAGTCGATGGTAAACTCGATCTCTCGCTCTGGCGGCATCCCTGGAAGCTCTTCTGGGAAAACATCTGGAAACTCTTCGACTATCCGAGGTAACTGTACTGCTGCTACTGCCATCCGCAATACTGGAGGAGAAGGTTCAACTTCGCCTCGGGAGAAAGAAAACTCCGGCTCGCCTGGAATGCTAAAAATAACCCTGCCAATATGGCAGTCTATCCTAGCATACTGGTCCCTCAACCAATCCATCCCGAAGACCACATCATAATCGGCCATCGGGAACTCTATTAATCTAGCAGGGAATTCTCTACCGCTAACTACGACCCGACACGAGGAAAACACTCTATCTACTCCCACAAGTCCGTTACCAGTAAGTATATTAAGCCTTACTGATAATGACTCGGGCTCCAGTCCTACCCGTGTCGCAAATCGTGCAGACATAAATGAATACGAGGCACCAGAATCAAATAATACTGAAGCTGGAAAGGTGTTGACGAGAATAGTACCTGTCACCACCTCACCTGGTGCTATTCCTTCCTCTTCCATGGTCAAAGCCAGCACTTGACCATGTCTTCTGGGTGCGAGTCCCCTCTGCTGAAAATTCCTTTGCCTGATCTGGATCAAGGCTTGGGCTTGGGCATACTGCTACGGTCTCTGCTGCTGGAATGCCTGGGCCTGCGTCGGCAATGGCCTCGAGAACGGGTACTGCAGCTGCTGCTGCTGCTGGATTGGTGCTGGTCCTCTAACTGAAGGACTAGAGAAGGCGGATGAACTCCCTCTGTTCGGGCAATTCCCAACCCTGTGGTCCGGGGCACCACAAACCAAGCACAAACCCTGTGCTCTGTGACACTCTGACACCACATGTCCTGGCTTCCCGCAGTGTGAACATCCCACTGCGGAAGACTGCTTCTGCTTCTGCTGCTGAGGGTGCGTCGGGATGGAATGCTGAACCGACGTCACTGAGGCTGCCCACCTCGGAGCTCCAATGGTCAAAGCCCTGGCTGCCGGGGCTGGTGCTGAAGACTGATTCATCTGGCCGTGAGATCGCTTCCGACCTCCGGTCCTATCCACGATCCTCTGGGAGGTATACTCATGCCTCCGGGCTGCTCTCAACACTGCATCAAAAGTCTGATGCTCAAACTGCTCTACTGCCAATAAAATCTCTAGGTGGAGCCCCTGCTAGAACCGCTGGGCTCTATCGAACTCGGTCGCCACCAAGGTGGGAGCAAACCGACTAAGCCTGGAGAACTCGGCCGCATATCCATCGACCGTCCTGTCCATCTGCTTCAGATTGGTGAACCTCGTCTGTAGATCATACCGAGCTACAGCATCAAAATACTTGGTCTGGAATCTCTCCCTGAATACTGCCCATAAAATAGGGGCCACTAATCTATCGGCCTGCGCTGCCCACCAGCTGCGGGCAAGATCTAGTAACTGCAGGCACACTACGGCCACCTTCTCGTTCTCTGGAGTCTTGGCTACTTCTAGAATCACCTCTGTGTCCTGAAGCCAAGCATCTGCAGCGATCGCATCTTCACTGCCGTCGAAGAAGGGAGGGTTCAAGCGCTTGAAGCTGTTGGCCGCATTATTACCCTGATGACCTCCTCTGGTCAAAGCATCTGCCACCGCCTGGTTGTAAGGCATCTCCGCGACGATACTGGGAAGCTAATAGGGACCTGATAAGACCCGCCAAAGTGCCATCATCAGGCTCTGCAGGCTGGACGGGTTGAATTGGGGGTTCTCCTTCAGTAGGCATGACTCTGGAGGCTACTCCTGAATGCTGGGCTTGATCTCCAGGTTGTTGCTGGTCCGCGGGAGGTGCTCCGCCTTGCTGATCGGTAGGTCCAGGAACAATGCCGCTGAAGAAGACGACATAGGGAACAATAAGGAAGGACCAGGACAGAACAACGATACAAGCATGTGATCAGGTCAAGATTACAGGGATTCAGAAGATACGAGCAAAGATCAAGGGCGACTACTGATTGAGACATCTATTCGGTAAACCCTCACATATCTTGATTTACAAGACCTGCATGGGCCACCACTAAAACCATGTCACGCTCCAGAACCAGAATACTGGAGAGCGGGGGCGTACATAGCCAGCTACGTATATTGAAGTGCAACCCACCTCGCTATACGGTCACGGCTGTCTAGACACATGAGGGTTTAACTACAAGCCAACAGTCTTCTATGGTCATGAACAAGCCTATTGTCTCAATCACAAGCAAGTAATAGTAGTTACAAGATGTCAGAGCACCAAATATATAATAGCAAGGCGTCCCATACATTACATATTGGATGATCATGAAGCTAGTCGTACAAAATGTCAGGACTAGCAAAAGTTCAGTCATACATGATCAACCCTAGGATCTGTCAATCATGTTACAGCCCGTAGGCAGACAGTAAATAAAGGGCAATCGAGCTAACACGTGCTCGTCGGCTAAACGCCTCAAAAGAATAATTTTACAATAAAGTGGGAGGACAAAAAGAAACCCACTCGTTGCCAGGGTTACGCCTGGTGGTCACCATCTGGCTGGATAATAGGTAGATCCTCTGGTGCTGCTCCGATATCTGGCCACACAAAACCAGCTGGGTCAGACCCCAGAAAGAGCAAGTGCCACAAATGAGGCTTCACTTAGGAACTAAAACCAGCATATCACAAATAAATAGTAAAGGTAATTTAAGATAGTGATAATAACTGAGATAACAAATATATATTAAACACGGAAAAACCATTCAAGTAGCCAGACTGCAACCCTTAAACCAAACAAGGACCGGGGTTGCAATCCTTCGCCTGAATAGAAACCCGCCTCAATTACTATTGATAAGGTAACAAGACAATAAATGAAGAGAGGACGCAGAACTGCTCTGGAAGCCAGGTTACAACCCTTAAACCAAACAAGGACCGGAGTTGTAACCCTTCGCCTGAACAAAACTGGACCCCTGATCTTTATTGTTAAGGCCAGTATAAATAATCATGGTATTGAAGTAAAGGTAAAACATGACGAGCATGACAGGGGGTTACAATAAGACAATAAACGAAGAGAGGACACAGAACTGCTCCGGGAGCCAGGTTACAACCCTTAAACCAAACAAGGACCGGGATTGTAACCCTTCGCCTGAACAGAACTGGACCCCTGATCTTTATTGTTAACGCGGGGCACAATAAGCAGGACGATATATGATAAGATAACCATGGAACTATTCAGATAGCCAAGTTACAACCCTTAAACCAAACAAGGACCGGGATTGTAACCCTTCATCTAAACAGAACTTGGTATCCCATCATTTATCGATACAAAAAATCATGTCCTGATACAATCTTGTACAGGATCAGAATAAGACAAAGCTGGAATAAACTTCATCCAATCAATCACGGCCAATCAAGAGTACGGCTTGATACTTTTAACTAACTAGGGTTATCACAGGCCTAGTTACTAGCAAGATGCAATGAGATTATCCCGACAGCCATAAGTCCTGCAGACCATCCGGTTATCCGGGTCGAATGTCCGTTTATGAAGGGTGCACCACATGACTGTGTGCTGGAAATGTGCCCTACTCGTCGGTAGGCTACAAGTCCGCTGAATGCGCCCAGATAACGGGATTGCCTGTAGCTGGGAATCTCTTCATGACTACTGAATCATTCTAGTTAATTAGCCTTAGTCAATTTCAGTAGGTACCCCTGACCGTGGTACTCAGGGATCCCCATCCTAGACATGATGCAAGACAGTACTAGTTTATTTGTACAAACACAATCGCCCACGGTGTCCAAGTCTTTCATACTTGTCATGTCAGGCTAGCTGTCGTAACAGCATGCCGAGATATATCATGTCAGTTTACTTGTCAAGAGTGCGCCGTAGCGGGCCACTATCGTGTTCTATTCTTACAATATTATGAATGAGAGAAGCTTGCATAAAATAACTAGAGACATATTCTTGTTGCTAAGAAAAAGATCTACAACTTCTATGTTGGGAGTTGGAAGAAATTCGAGCAATAATTCAGTCAATTATGACATATAAAAGTTAGTAATAGTCAAAATATGCATTATATGGCCTATTCTGCGACATGCATGCAACTGCGACACCATATGCGCCTACTGCGACATGCGCCTTAATGCGGCTCATGTGCGACATGATATACGCCTATCGCGACATGCGCCTCATGTGGCTCAACTGCGACATGATATGCGCCTACCGCGACATGCGCCCCATTACAACATGCGCCTACTGCGACATGCGCCTTCTGCGACATGGTATGCGGCTACCGCGACATGTGCTTCATTGCAACATGCGCCTTCTGCGACATGCACCTTCAGCGATATGATATGCGGCTACCGCGACATGCGCTTCATTGCAACATGCGCCTTCTGCGACATGCACCTTCTGCGACATGATATGCGGCTACCGCGACATGCGCTTCATTGCAACATACGCCTTCTGCGACATGCGCCTTCTGCGACATGATATGCGGCTACCGCGATATGCGCTTCATTGCAACATGCGCCTTCTGCGACATGCGCCTTCTGCGACATGATATGCGGCTACCGCGACATGCGCTTCATTGCAACATGCGCCTTCTGTGACATGATATGCGGCTACCGCGACATGCGCTTCATTGCAACATGCGCCTTCTGCGACATGCGCCTTCTGCGACATGCTGATTATGCTGCAGATGAACCTAGAAATGACTAAAAATTGTTTTGGCCATAACTTCCTCATCCGAAGCCGAAATCAAGTGAAACAAAAGCCAAAACTGCATGAAATTGAATTCTCTACAACATAGAAACACTAGTTTTCGAAAATAACCAAGTTTTAGAGATCAAAACCAAGAAAAACCGAAAAGTTTACAAACTTAGATCTACAAGAATCCATCCATCAAATCCAAAAATGTCAAGTTCTAAAGAGGCTTAGAATCAAGTAAGGAAGAGAATGGAACAATAAAACTTAAAATCCATCATGAAGCAAGTTTGCACTTGCCTAAGCTCTCTCTCTCTTTCTCCTGGTGGTTGAAGAAGTTATGATAGGGAAGAAGAAGAATAATGAAGAGAGAGAAAGGGGAAATGGGTTAATAAAGGGTAGTGGTGGTGGTAGGTAGGGGTTTTCTTTTGGTTCATGATGAACCCACAAGCAAACCAAACCAAGCTAAGCCGAACCAAGCTAAGCCATAACCAATGACATGCCAAAATAACCATGCAGAAAAATACGCAATACGAGTCAAGAATACGTACACGTATACCAAAATACGTAATACGAACTACAGGCATTACAATCCTAGCCAAGGCCGATCTTCTCCATTCCTTCGAAGACGATTGCGCTTGGTTCGTCTTGTCATTTTATTGATTGATTCTTGTATATTTCTTTAATTGAGATAGTTGGTAGTGGACTTTGTCTCCGCCCAACGATTGTATCATAAATATTCAAGTTGTTTTTTATATTATTATTCCTTTCATTATGGAAGAGATTTAGTTTGTCTTGGATTACTGTATTTTACTGCTTATGTATACATACAAGGCCCTATACTTCGTATGTATACAGCTGGCATGTCTACGTACTCGGTCCTACGTATTTTGGGACTGGGGCGTTACATGTTTTTGTGGTGGCCCATGCAGGTCAAGATAAATTGTTTGGTTACTTTGCCGTACCAAGCAAGCCTGCGTATAGGATTAGAGTCTAGGATCTCATCCACATACTTGATCGCCTTCTTTCTTAACTCCCCGATTTGTATCTTGCTTGATCCCTTCTACCGTGATTCGTGCCCTTCTTTTGTGCTTGATAGAGATTAATAAGGTAACCCATACTAGGTGGACGTGACCCATTGTTCCATCATCCTACTAGTTTAATTCTTGTAAGTTGGGTAGAATGCCTTATGACCTAGCAATCCCTTTGTCCTTGTGACCTATATTAGCAAGTTCATCTAGGTTCTAGAATTTAGAGGACCCTAACCCATCTAGATACCCAAAGACTTGGACAAGAAGACTATAGGATGACTGTATGCAGACTATCACATGGCATGACTTATATCCTTTAGAAGTTTGAACCAATTTCTACTTTCTTCCAATCTTAGTCTTCCGTGCCTATGTTTTTACCACCTTGACTAATGTTGCTACTATAATCTAGTTTTTGCAAACTCATCCATTTATCGAGTTTGTTCATGACTTATACTAATGAGCGCGCTCACTAACATATTGTCTAATCAGAACCGGTGAATGATGGTCTGATCAACTGAGTGCACTTTGGTTCGCTTGTATCTATCGTTCTACGGGGATGGGGACATAGCTAAACTTGTCCTCTAGAGTCCCATCCACGACTGCCTTGGCAACTTCTTTTGAAATTTTTCGGTCGTCCTTGAACCACGTATTCGTACTCGATAGTATCGTCTTTTGAACTCCTTATTGCTTTCGCCTTCACCCATTTTAGAAGGACGAAGGCATTATACTAGAACTTCCTCTAACCGTCCTATCACCATGACCATTACCACCCAATGTAACTATATCTTTGTCTTGAACTACTCGACCTTTCCCTCGACCCTAAATCTACAATCTTGACTTTCTAATCACTTGAATTTAAGAGTGATTACAATCGTCTCTTAATAATATCCTCAACCTAGACTACGACCATATAAACTTCTTTAAGGAACCCTTCTATCTACCGTTGTGCCTTCTCACCCCCTACGAATTCTTAATTTCGAGGACGAAATTCTTTTAAGTTGGGTAGGATGTAAAATTCCTAAATTTCTACTATATTTTTATTATTAAATTTGGTACTGATTTAAATTATTTTTATATATAATCGTACGTTGCGTAGTTTCATTGTACGTCGCGCGCAAAATTTTATTTTCGTAATGGCTCGACGAGTGCGAATATGTGCGAGCATACATATTTTTAGAAAAAAATATTTTTTCATTTTCAAAATCATATATATAATAATTATTTGCTATCATACCAAAATTTCTAAGTTTGTTATTTTAAGCCTTTTATTTCTAACAGCTACTAATATTTTTATTGTATACTAGAAAAATATTTATTTAAATATTACTCGTGCTTGCATATATGTATTTCATGAATATTTTATTAGTTTAATTTTAAATAAAAATATAATTTTCAAAATTTATTAATATTAATATTTTATTATTCAAAAAGATATTTAAAAATATTTATTATTTTTGAAATTAGTATTATTGGCATTTTTGGAAAAATATAATTGGAAATTATTATGGCCATTTTAAATCTCGATTTAATTTTATGGATTTAATTTAAATAGTATAGAGGAAGAATTTATAGATTTAAAATGGAATTGAATTTGAAATTTGATTTGATTTTATTGATTTAGATTTGATAATTATCTATTGGGGATTTAAATCTTTTTCTAATCCCTATCCAATTGGGAATTCCCACATCCTATAAATAGGCAGGTACTCCTCCATATTATTTTCTCCATAATTCATCTTCCACAAATTCCATCAGCACCACAAATATCTCATCGTATTGTGCACCGTGTCCGTGTCCATCACCACCACTTCCAATATTTTTTTATTTACAAATTCTTTTCCCGCGGTGTCGACAACCCCGACACAGCATAATTCCCAAATCCCACATAATCCCCAAATCCTTAATTCTAACCCTAATCCTATTTTCTCTGGCCGACCTTGCCGCTGCCCTGTTCCGTGGATGCCAGGGTTCCCCGACCATCACCCGTCCCCACAGCCACCACCCATGGTCGACTTCTCCTCCGCCACCTCCCGGAGCGCCTACAGTCTGACCACCCTCTATGCTCCGTCCTGATCCCCTGTACACACCACCAGTACGCCGCCTCACCGACAACTACACAGCCATCCGAGTCAGCCTCCTCTTTCATAAACCCCCTCGACCCTGTACCTGACTCCCCGACCACCGACTTCAATGACAACACCGCCATCCACCGGTGGAACCAGGGGCCAAATCCGCTCTGACCAAAACCCTAACAACCATACCACCTACCTCCTTGCCGCCATAGCAGCCGCGAATAGTCTCGGCGAGTGCAGAGACTAAGCCAGCCTCGCCTCCCTTCCTTCTTCTCCGCCCTGCCACCGATCCCACCGGCCTGAACCCTTCACGCCACCCAGATCTGGAACTCCAGCACGCCATGGCAGTGCCGATGCCATCATCGTTGCTGATGTCCGCCCAAACCACGCTCCGCCCCGACCCTCGCCGCGCACAGCTCCGCCCTCCACCGACCTGACCCGCTGTCCCCCAAGCCTCCCGCTCCTCTCCCGACCGTCTCAAACCCTGGCCGCCGCCCTGCGTCAGCCACGCCGCCGCGTGCCCGCACGCGCCCGGCCGACTTTCCTTTTCCCCTCCGCCTGCCACGCCTAATACGCCGCCGCCCTAGCCTCTCGATCTCAGGCTCTTCTCCTCTTCTGACTCGCCCTTTCCTCCTCCTCTCTGCTCCATCTCGAATTCACTCCGACCCCCTCACCGCTCTTTCTTCCACTCTCTTTACTAAATTCTTTCTCTCTCTCCCCTTTTCTTCTTTGGTTGCTTTAAATTCATTTGGGAAGCGTGCAGCATCGAGAGAGGAAATAACCTTCTTAATTATGATTTCTTTTTGGTGAACACCTATCGTTGCTGTCTCCCTATCTTACACTGTCTTTTTCTCGTTTGTATAGGTTGACCTCCTCGAAGGAGGAGACCAGCAGAAGTGCTGGCAACTTATAAGATTAGGTGATTTCATTTATTCATTGTTTTTTTTAAACAGTATGATATATAGTGTGAGTTAATTATATTACAAATTGCTATAGTATTTACTATTATTATGGTTATTATTTATTGTTATCTTTGTTGTTTTAATATTAGTTATAGTTATTTTATGTGTATTATGGGCTATTATTGAAATTTTAGAAAATCTATGGAAATATTGGTATATTAAAGTGAACTTTAAATTCCATAAGTTGTACTTGTCTATATATCACTATACTAATTTTGAAAATCTACATACGACTTTTACCTAAAAATAATTTGATTAATTAAAAAGCTCTCTCCAAATTATTCTATTTTAAAGAATTTTGTTAGTAAATTATAGTTTCAAATAAAATAACTTTTTGTCACGACCCGCACCCTAGAGTTAGGGCACGAGAAGTGGGTACGTCCAGCCTACGCCGCAGTGTCGACGGTAAAACGCTGTCCTAGGTCTCATGCATCTAACAGTATAAGGCTAAACAGTTTATACTCCCCGAATGGGGGTGACATAGCAGATACATACTCAATCACATCTAAGGTAGAGCATGATAAGGATAGATAAAACATGAAATCCAAAAGAGGTACAACAGAGAGAAATCTAAGTGTCTAAGATACACAAATCCAAAAATACATCTCAAATCTCCAAACTCAGATACAATAATCCATAAAGTAAATACAACTCCAGACAATTGAAAATAGCTAACTAAACAACCTCTAATGTGTCTCCTCTAAGCTAGCAGACAGTCTCCAAGCTATCTGTAAAATTTATCAACGGGTCTAGTCAGGACAGGAGCGAGTACAGTACATCTCAACAATATCATAACAGGTTAGGAAATATAAACATGCTAGAGAGTAAGATACTGGATCTGAAGAAATAACATGATGAAAAAGAGAGAGACTGTAAGTAAATAGCTACACTATATAGAGAACTATCAGTGACTAGTGATTCAGAGCATAAGATGGTTATGTAAACGGTACGATATTGTACACGAGTAATCTACAGAGGTTGTACATGAGTAATCTACTGGATTGATTACATAACCACTTCTACTCCTCCGCCCCAATCAATACACAAGGATCTAGATATGATATGTTATTGCACACGAAGTATACTCGCACACGAGATCATGTGAATACATGAATATACACGATTTCACACGATTTGTACACGAATGTCACGAATACAAGGAGTACACGATGCTCACGATAAAGTACACGAACACGAATATTCGATATATCCTCTAAGGGGATAACATTGCACAACAAGATCCATATAGTACTAATCCGTATTTCCAACGTGTCAGCATCATGTAAAGTAATCTAAAGCAGGAAATAGAATCCTAAACAAGATATGAAATGATCATATAATGTACTCGCCTGGTGTCTGAATGTCCAAAGTAAATATACAGTCCGAAGAGAGGTATCTGGCTCCTAATCAGAACAGCACAAGTCACAACATGTCCAGAAGGGTAATATAAAGCACTACAATACATTCTACATGAATCTAGGTCAAACTAGACCAAAGTTAACCCTTGGTCAACTCTGGTCAACTGTACTAGTCAAACTAGGTCAAACTAGGTCATGTCCTAACCCAGCAAGTCTTACTAGGCCTAACCAAGACTATCCTAGCAAGCACACATCAATACAAGGCTATACAAGCCAACATACACCCAACTCTATATAGTATGCAATTATTCAATACTCAAATAGGCATGAATTCACGTTAGATATACACTAGGTAATCTATTACTTTAAGCTATACATGTCTACATATATAAACACATGCATATATTGGTATTCAACATTAGGTCTATAATCATGGCATTTCAAATGGATGTATAAACTTATATATTACAATACAATATGCTAACATATATATAATATACATACATAGCTAAGTTAACTATATTCATAAATACTTATTTAAGAGGCTATGTGTGTGTATGTGAACATGGCAAAGGGGCAAGTGAGGGTTAAATGGGCATACATAGTGTATACGTATCAAAGAGTGTCAAAGTGTAAGTGAACAAAGTGTCAAGTGTGATAGTGTCAACATAGTGTATGGGGGTACATGAGGTAATATAGGATTTGTGTTAACATAGAACATTACATCTCATTAACTTGTATATTGCATACATTACATCTATTATTACATTACATTCATACTTGCATTCATTCATCATTCATTTATTCTCTTGCACTACTATATGCACCATACATTACATACTATGGAACCTACATATTCATTACAAGCCATACTTATACATGCTTACATTAGATAGGTAACTTACACCTCATACATCATTTATTTAACCATTTATTTATGCTTGCATTCTCTATTTAGTTACATAATGTATATACATTAACATGGGTTAAAATCAAATAGAACATTATATTACACACAAGGGTGCACAAAATGCATATGCCGAATAGTAACTCCTACTAATAATCAATACTGTACCAACTCAGCATGAATTAAATTCTAGGATTAAAGTATGTTATAGATCTATGTGTTAGCTTTCCGAAACTTCAAACGGATCGCATTTTCATTTTCGAAAACTCCCGGAATCGCGAAAGCACCGAGAACGCGTTTGTCTTTCGTACAGCTGACACTCAAATAATTCTCCAGAAAGTTACAGAATGAATTAGGCCTACTAATACATGTTTTTGGAAAGCTAACTTCAATACGCTTCTTTTAAAAAAAACATAGATAAAAATCATGACGGATTTAGATAGTTTGAGCCAAAAGAATACACAATATATATCCTAATTATCCACAACAGTAATAGCAATAATAATATGAGGAAACACACTCACAAACTTGATTATATAATCATCATGAACCATTTATTACATATATAAATATAGATACACTCTCATTACAATATATATATATATATATATATATATATATATATATATATATATATATATATATATATATTATATATATATATATATATATATATAAAAAAATATATATATATTTTTATATATATATATATATATATATATATATATATATATATTTTTTTTTATTTATATATATATATATAAAATATATATATATATATATATATATATATATATATATATATATATATATATATATATATATATATATATATATATATATATATATATATAACATGAACACATCTATAAGAGATACATGAATGAAATGTAAAGTACTCAAGAACACATCTGTACATATTCAAATATGAGATTTAATATGAATTAATTCATTTAATCAATATTTTAAATATAAAGTGTGTCCAAGTTTGGGGGTTTTCTCCATGGACACAAGACACAACAATAATACAAAAGAAATCCCTAAAGGACACATAATGGACACAAGAGGACACAAAAATAGGGACACAACAATGTGGGTCATTCCTATGGTTAAAACTTTTCTAAATGCAAAATAGAGAAATAAAAGAGATGGAAATATTACCTAAAGGAGAGAAAATCCAAGGAGAAAGGCTTCTTCCTTGGGAGAGCTTGAGAGCACTTGGGGAAGAAGACTTCTCAAAGAAAGAAAATGAGATGGGAGTCCTATTAGGGCCGGCCACAATGGTTATATCCCCCCTTCATTGAATATTATAAGTTTGCCCCTTCCTTAGTTACAAGTGTTTAAACAATTTTGGTTAGGGTTTGGGGGTAAAAGGGTTAAATAAAAAAACTCTAAATGGTTAACCTAATAATTAGGATTATGACTAATCTTTCTAACATAACTAATTAAAATGTGGGCCATGGCTAACTAATGCATGGGTCCAACTAGAGTCTAAGTTACCCCGGGTCCCCGTTACAAGTCGGATTGAGATGAAATTCGAACCCGACTCAAATAACCCCAAAACAATATCATAAATAATAAAATAAATATCAAAATAATTCAAAGAGGTCAAATGCAAAATATCCTTAGGTCAGAAATGACATTAAAATATCATAATCACATGGTTAGGCTCTAGGTCAAACAGTCTCTAGGGTTTCACTAGCAAAACGTCAATACCACAAGTCATTGATTTAAATAATTTTAAAATGATTTAAAATCACCAAAATCATATCATAAATTAAATATCATTATTAAAATAATTATAAACACGAAATTTCAAAATTACTCTCATTTGGAAAACTGGGTGCTACACTTTTACTACTTACAAATATTTTGGGATAGTAAAATATAGTTTTTTTTATATATATTGTAAATAGTTCTTAAAAATAATATATATATATATATATATTATCCACTTTCCTTCGTTCATCCTCTCGTCCGTAACTAAAATTCTATTTTCCTGTCCTCTCGCTAATTCGGTACTACTTTCTAGCAACCCTACCTAATTTGATTATTCTGGAACCAATGGAATAATCTGTACCATCATCAGAGTCCATCTTGTGCAGTTAAAATACCAAAGTCATAATCCGTGCCACCATTGATCATCGCAGCGCACCAGGCGACCCACCAGGCAAGTATACCTTGCTAATTAACTGTCAAATTATTTATTTTCTGTATTATTTATTTTGTTTTATATTGTTAGTTTCCTTTGCTTTAAACTACGCGTCCAAGCCATACTTGGATGCAAGCGACTCTATTAGTCATTTTACTTTACTATATGCATGTTAACTTAGTGTTAGCGGACTACCTTTTTGTTAGGGGATATCATTATATCTTCCTTGGTCCTGACACACACACTACACGGTTGGAGACATGTTGCTAGGGTCACGACTTATTGACTAGCTATCTCTAAAGTCGTGCGACGGTAGATGATCGTAACTGCAATGACTAGGGTTTTAGAGACTCAAGCAGTTACAAAACTGGACGAGCCATGGACATGACTTGAACAGTGTAGGAAATATTGGGGGAGGACAGTCGCTAGTACGTATGGGAATCCAAACAGGTAAACCACAGTCTCCGGATGGAACTGTGGCAATTTATTTGTAGATGCCCTCTGACGTTTTAGACGTTACGGATGGATACAGATCACTGGATGCCAGTTACGTCCAAATAGCCTAAAATCTCACCCATGCGCATGAAAGTTGTCCTCTAAATTGTACACTAGGCGGTTAGAATCTCCTTTGCATATTTGTGTCTAGAATAGTCCTTTATATATTATTTTATTCTGACAATTCATATTAGCATATTCTTCCTGTATTTTGCTATGTCTGTCTGAGGACCTGGTTTTTCCCCAGGTGTGTGTTCATGTCTTTTGCAGTATCCTAGCCAAGGCCGTGGTCTTCTCCATTCCTTCGAAGACGATTGTGCTTGGTTCGTATTATCATTTTATGGATTGATTCTTGTACATTTCTTTCATTGAGATAGTTGGTAGTGGACTTTGTCTCCGTCCAACGATTGTATCATAAATATTTAAGTTGATTTTTATATTATTATTCCTTTCATTGTGGATGAGATTTAGTTTTTCTTGGATTACTGTATTTTACAGCTTATGTATACATACCAGGCCCTATACTTCATATGTATACAGCTGGCATGTCTACGTACTCGGTCCTACGTATTTTGGGACTGGAGCATTATATTATACTTAACGAATCCTCGTCCGACATATAATCCATAGATGCGACTTCGCGCATAATCGTTCAGCTCAATTCATCAAAACATACTTATATCGACTTCTATCGAGTCATTCCCATTCGAATCTCGGTTTTACTCTGTCCGTTGAGGATAAACCTATTGTAATCGACACAATCATCTCGATGCATTCTATTACAAGTCACCAAATGGCTTAACATAGCTATCGCTAAGTGATATTGCATATACCACTCAGAAATCGAGCCTATCTTTATCGATACAATGCTTTGCTACACTGATCGCACAAGTGGTATTGCATATACCACTCAAAATCGAGTCAATACTCAACTTTACACTCCGCATAGGTCCTACATATATTTCAAGTTAACTATCCCATGACGATCCTTTCCGATCCTAGTTCTAGTGTTCGCTTACTCGAGTTGGCACAACAACTGGACTAATATGATAGTCATTCGTCCGAGTTTGACATACATACAATCTAACTATACCTTTGCGATCATATCGATCACACATACAACATTTGCTTATTCAAAGCTCAATGTGACATTCGGCCAATATAAACGTTCACCTACTCAAACTCGACTTAGCGACCAACTCGACTCATTACTATCGCATCTGCGATCTTCCAACACTCGTTGCCACTCGTCCAACGATTTATTCTCGATACTTAAGGCCATTATTCAATCTCGTTCAACATGTCGCTATCATCCGCATAGCCCTACAACATGTATCATACCATGTCGACTCGTTGCTCTGATATAACGAACGATTCACGACTTGCTGCAATCCGTGCAACCCACAATATATAACCATTCGTATAGCCATATAACACATATCGCCTCATATATCGACTCATTGCACTTCGTACAACCAACAACACATATCTTTCGTATTTTGTACGACCAATAATATGTATCTCATTGCACTTCATGTAACCAACATCACCATATTCGTTGTACTTCGTGCAACCAACGACTCGCAATTTTGTTGTACTTCGGGAAACCAACATTTCATAACTCGTTGCACTTCGTGCAACCAACATTCTCCGATGGTACTCAGAGATAGCATGATATTTACGACATACTTGTGACAGACGTACGTACTTAATATAGACTTATTGTATGGAACATCTAATGTAGCATCGAGCAGATCCATGAGCCATGCGGTTGCGAAAACAACTTAGAGTCAATTGATTTTCTATATTGAAGCAACAGAGGGTCAAAGAGATTCATTCACGGTCCAGAGGATGGAACCACTATGACACCAACTTGTCACGTCTCGACCCAAAAAATTGCTCGTCCTCGCTAGATTTCACCTAAATCATCGTCCTCGCTGGGGCGTGATGCCGTACGAGCTTGGAGTTGCGCTCGTGCAAGGCAAGATAACATGTTCACATAATGTTTATCTCAAATTGATAACATAAGTAGCAGAAGAAAATAGAGTATACAATAAAAATCTCTTTATTGATAATGAACTGAAGATTACAAAGGCTTGAATAGCCCAACTGAATATGCCAATTGGCTACAACGCTCATGATCGCTCTAGCTCACAAAGGATTACATTGTTCCATACATTATGCCTCTTTATAGCCAACAAGTAGTCTTCGGCCGAATATCTCCATGTTGCAAGTTCGAATACCAATGCAGAAGCTCCTCTTGAAACGCTAAGGACTCCATGCCTAGGCACGTCCAAGCCAAGCTCCGCCCAAGCTGAATATATCCTGAACCTACAAGCAAACTAGTGGGGGATTAGTGCTTTCGTCCTCGCTGCACTGATCAAGACCCACTCGCACCCAAACCAACACTAAATACATTTAGTGAAATATGCATCTTAATTTGGTGATCTTTCTATTTAGCCTTAGGGTCAGTTTTATGGTAATATTCAAGCATAACAACTTATTATAATGTGTCAAATATCATGTTCCTGCTGCAAGTACAGTTAGACATAATATAAACATAAGTATAGTGATCGTGTATATTTTTGTCTCATTTTGCTTAGCCTGCAATCATTGAAAATATGCATAACCAACTATATAATTCACGCAACCAACCAACCAAACTTAGTCATATGCGTAAGGGTGGCAGGCCCTGCGCCTACACCCAACTCTAATCTCAGTCCACCGGCCCTATCTATATGAAGGTCACGGTATTTTGTACCGTAATGGACTTGGCATCCTTATGTGTAAGCCTATGATCGCTCCAATACGGGTTGCTAGTCTAGTATCCGAAGGATCCCAAACTTACTGATATCATAGCTTATCATAATACTAGTCGGTCGCAACCCATCCTAATGATGTGCACCATAAATACCATACATAATTCCCTTATAGGCCGAACGGTTCCGGTGCCCCGGTCGTAACCGTTCGAGGAAAGTTACACCCGTGCACGGTCCATCCGATTCCATTGACCATGCAATATGTGCCGTAGCGAACAAGTTATATCATTCCAACCAATCTTATGTTCCATAAACATAATCCCTCGTCTCTATCTCAAGTTCCATCGGCATTATGCCACAACACATCCGTATTGATGCACGACGCCCAACGGCTTACACTACACCAAATAAGGTCTTTTACGGCCTGCAATTTGCGCCGTAAAACTAATTTTACGGCTCACAGGGTAGTGTCGTAAAAGCTCCAGCCGTAAAAGGGTATAAGTATTTACGGCGTACGAAAGTAGGCCGTAACTTAGGTAAATGCACGCCATAAATGAAGTTGCTGGAAAACTTTGGATCTTATTTACGTCCCATAATGCAGGCCGTAAAAACTAATCTTTTGCGACTCGAAGTGATGGCCGTTAAAACATTTAATTTCTTCAATTTATGGCACACATAACAAGTCGTGAATACTTAAAATGAATACCTACTATCTCACATTAACGGCCCAAAAATGCAGGTCGTAAATGCTATGTGTTTATGACTCAAAATGAAGGCCGTTAAAGGGTTGATGAGTTTCATTTTTTTGGCTCGCAAGGCAGGCCGTGATTATGGGGTTTTTTTTTTAAAAAAAAAATCCACATTTGAATAGCTACAAATATAAATTAACCAACCATGATCAAATATGACTATAATATTGTTCTCACAGTATTTCCAACCGAAATCAAACTAATTGTGCATCTATATTAAGAGTATTTACTTCCAACAAGTTGCACTAAATCCATAAACATTAATAAGATGACAACATGATAGAAGCTTGATACAAAGCAAAAGTGTTTAAACTGGATTTTCAATAGCAATTTTTCAGTAGCAAAGTCATTTTTCTCAGTCATTAAGCTCAAATCCAAAATTAATGTCTTACTATAAAAACAAATGTCACTTGTCTTACTACAAAAGCAAAAGTCACTCTCTCACTATAGCTGGACACTTCAAGACCTTCGAAGATTTTAAAGTCCTTGAGCTCAAAATATGAAACTTTCTAGAAACATGCATCCCCTCTTCTTTAAGCTTAATTACCTGAATAAAAATAAAAACAATATTAACAAATATCCAATAAAGAATCTTCTGACTTGATTAAATAAAAAAATATTGAGTGTTGCACTATCTCAAAAGGTATAGGCAAGATTACTTTAAAATGAATAGGATATAACTAGTGATAATGTCCTTCAACTGTCATTGATATTAAGAGTGCAGGAAGAACATTTTAGACGTATATAGATGATCAAGTAAAAACAATGATACCCAAAGACCTTGATGCAAGAATGGATAGGGGGAGTGCGACGGGATAGGGGCCCGGAGAAATGCTAGAAAGAACTACAGACGGTGAATCAGATAGACGAAACCAAAATCAGTGTGTAGTTGTCTGATTAAATTGGTTAGACCATTCGTCAAATGTAACTAAACAACCTTGTTCTCATCAATCATCAGATCTGCTACGTGTACTTGCTATCAAATATATCGTCTGCATGTGTGCAGCTCCTTTAATTATTTTAAAAATAAATCACATTGCAGTTTATAATAAGCTACCTGTATATCTACCTATTTGATAAGCTACCTTTAATTATGTCAAAAATAAACCACATTGCAGAGACTCGGTTTCGTATATTTATTACTTAAATAAATTAGCATTTAACATTATGAATAAATATATCTGCATGTATGCAGCTCCTTTAATTATGTCCTAATAAGTTGGAGCCTCACGGAACGATTGGTTATTGACAGCCATCATTAGCACTTAACCCTACTTTAGATGCTCTTCGATGATACTTAAGGTTCCCATTATTAGCTTGCAGCCAACAAATGAGTATCGAAATTAAATTAAGCTAAATATCAAGTACCCTAGTTTCACCGAGTGCAGTAATTTTCTGAATCACACTAATTAAAAAATATGAAAGGTTACATAAAGTCAATTGTAAAATACTGAAATACATACAGGACAATGGAATGTTATAGGTTCTGTTCACTGGCCGTGTTACATATTTAATAATCTATCATGTTAACATATGCGAAAGACAACAGATCAAGAATAGAAAGTTCCCAAACTGAGGGAATTGATGCTGGATCAGCCATTGATTAGATAAATAGCTATTAGATAAATATTATAGTAAATTGAGGATCCAACAATATGATGTAAGTCAAGGAATGTGTATAAGAATATTAATCATAAAATACTAGTGTTATGCCTCAAAGAGAAGCAGCAAGAAGTAGACACCAGAGATATTGCAAAAACTAATGTGTCTGTATCACTTTGTCAACCACTCCATACAAAATCTCAGGCTACTTGTGCCCAAGAACCGATAAGGAGAGAATTCCTCAACCAGAAATACTCATACATGCATTATATGGTTTCTAAGGCTGGGTTTGGGATTGTTTACTTAGGCTGCTTATGTTTTTTTCTTGGAAAGTGGTTCAAAGCTGTTTGGTAACATCTTATCCTCTCCAAACTAATGTCTCTGTATCACTTTGTCAACCACTCTATACAAAATCTCATGCTAATGGGTTATTGACCAATACATGAAAACAAAGTTGAGCAGAAAATCAAAATCTCATGCTAATGGTTAATGGTTTCCTCTTAAGCCTATGTATTTCCTGTGAAAAAAATCTTTTTTTTTGTTACCACAGTAATGAAGAGATATTTACTGTGTTATTTACCTCTACATCTTGTTGTTATTACCATAGTGATCAAGAGATTTTTACCGTGTTATTACCACAGTGATGAAGAGGTTTTTATGTGAAAACGGTCAAGTTTTCTGTTCGTTGAAATTGATGTTTTTGATTGGCTTTCAGAAATCAAAGGCCGTAAGATTTTTAGTGTGTTATTTACCTCTTTCTTTGTGAAATGGCATCACATTTAAGCACGCTTGATTTTAATTCGAGTATGGTCAAGTTTGGAGAGTGAGAAGCTGTATGCTTACTTGTGGTTGTACTTAAGATCATAGGATGTTGTTCTGATCCTGATGGAACACCCTTAACTTTGAATGTACTGTCATGCATATCGTCTCCAGAAGAGAATTGGCTTCTTTAAACTGTTGTTGTTAGATGCATAGGGTTATACCTTTTGCTCCCAAAACTTCCCTATAAAGGTTAAATAGTATCGCTTCAGTTGAAGTCTATATCAGTGTTAAATAACAGTGGCTTAATGTGTTTCCTAGTTAGTACCAATAATTAATATTGATAGTGGTGTAACATGGTCGACTCACGAACATATATGAAGGAACTGTGACAATTATGTTCAAGACCAGTCAGAGAAGAGCAATGATCATGTAATAAGTATAAAACATCTATAGACAAACAACCTCAAATTACAATTGAAGTCCTAGGAAAAGAGTTTGTTTGGATTGGTCAACCCCAAGAGACTTTTAGAGAAAAGTCTGGGAAGTTGAAGGATTGAGCTGATGGATCAAAGTATCAAAGCAAGTTCGGAGTACAGATACTAGATCTAGGTTCTCCAATGTTATGGAGTTTATGATATTCTTGGTATTGCTAATTAAGTAAGCGTTATTGTTGATTATCAAGATAATTTACATGAGTTTTAGGGTAAAATTTCAAATCTTATGAACAAATATACACAGAGCTAGCCCATAAAATGGTCGATTTGTGGCTTGACCAGGTATGCATAAGATTATTAGTGGAGCAACTCGTGCATCAACTTGTTAATTCAGGTCGATAGTCTCACAGAGTGTTGAATAACTCAATGAGTGAATAAATCTATTTTCTTTGAAATATTTAAATTTTAGCTTCTAATACATAGTTTCTTTGACATTGGTAGGGTTTGAATTAATGTCCACGCCCAACTTAGCCAAACTAATTCATATCCTACCATCGAAAATTATGAATTAATGTGTAACAGGAAAACAGTGGCATTAGAAAATATTAATGAAATGTTATACTGACCTCTGGAGCATATATGTAAACAACATGAAGCTTCCTGAGATACAGATTCGAGCACCAAACAGTAGCATTGTTGTTAATAATGATGTCTGTTGAAATACTAGCGGAATTAAAAACATACAACTTATTAAAAGCATAGATGACATAGAGAACTTGCGATCAAATTTATCCACTACTGCAGCTGATAAGAGAAGCCTAGGAATCTCTGAAAGGAAAAGAAGAGTTTATATAAACATTTGGTGATACTTTTTCAAAATAACTACTAAAAGAGAAAGGTAAACATGTGTTTGATTGTACCAGCAAAACTAGTGATTAGTACATCCTTGTAGGAGACAACATCTTTTGAGTAGCTTGGATGCAACTCGGATGTACAATTCCTATTTCTGTTACTCAACTCAGATGTCAGCAACACAATTCCATAATACGAGAATGCGTTACAAAAAATACCATCCAAAGAAGAAGAGTCGATTCACTAATTTTGGTGATAGACAGTGCACTGATGCCTCATAATTGTCAAAACTTTGTTACAGAGAATGTAAGAAACATCATGATATCCAGAACGTAAGAATCTTTTTCTCTCCTCGCGAGAAATGAAAGGACCAAAAGATCGACATGAATAGGCAAAGGATGGCAGCTACCTTTCGTTGAATGCTGAGAAACATAGATAGGTGTGGGATCAATATCATTTGTAGGGCTAAATGGCTGTACCTGTATATCATCCAAACCAAGAATTGCATCAACATGTTCATGGGTCAATATGATCTGCAATTAGAGAACAAAAGTTATCAGTGTAACGCAAATCAGATCTGTATCATCTACAAACAATTTTCTAACTACACAGCAATTTATGTCGTTGTCGTCTAATTGCAATCTACTAGGATAACCTGCAATAGTAGGTTAGTTGATAAAGCAAACCTCGAAATACTTTCTATTTGCTATGTTTGTTTTCCTATTCAAACACAACCTGCTATAAAACTCAGTCGGAATTGAATTAGAGTCGGAAGAGTGGTAGACTAAACTGCCTATATTGAACTATGAAAACTTTACCAAATATGAGTCGTGTACCCACACTGAATATTATATCCATCAATAAAAACACATAGTATTGCAATGTCGAATACTATACTTACAAAAACTATGGAGAGTAAACAATCGCACGACTTGTTCTCTAAAATTTTTTCTAGTCGATCAATATATAATTGTGTAGGCCATCTACTTGAGAATAGTTAATCAAAAGAGAAGTGTTACCCCTGTAAGAATAAGAAGGTATACAGGGTCAACATAAAACGGACATAAAAAGGTGCCAAGCACCTATTCTTCCTAGATAGGCCATACCTCCTTCTTTTCCCTCACTTTCTGCCGTACCAAAATAACTCCATATAAACATCTCAATACAGTGAATGGTATCTAATTTCAAATGCTGTCAGATGCTCTGGAAACTGGAAGATTTGGAAAACAAACCTTTCACGAACCATCTAAGCTTGCCCACTCCCAAATACATAACAAAAAGAAAAACTGTTTTGCAGGTTGGTGTATATATTAGTCAATAAATTTTGGAGCAAAAAGCAGCCAAAAACAGATAAACCAATGGTATATAATTCCAATATCTTTCAGAATTCTTACATTCATCTAATTTATCTAGTACCATAATAGCTTGTCAGAACAACATTAGTCTATGCTGAAGTTCTAAATAGTAAATACAATAATCCATCAACATGGCATTCATCTAATATATCCATAACCAAGATAACTCGTTGATGACTAGAATACATTAAAGTGCTACAATTGCTATGTTAAAGTGCTAAAAAAAGTTAATGAGAATTTTCTAAGGGACATTTTCATAAACGGACAGAGTGCGGTGTTGTGGTATGCTATCCCGTGGATCAGCAGACAGTACGTCGACTTCGCCTGTTGGTCGATGCCGATGTGTATCAGTCCTAGTAGGTCAATGCTGTCGTTCGGCTTCAATGGGTCGATTAGACAAGTTGTCGGGGGCGGAGGGGTCACTGTAGGGTGTTGGTGGTACAAATGGTGGAAACATAGAAGGACATGGGGTTCTCGGCGACGGCTTAATGAACGGTGGAGGCCGCGGGGGAGGGTGCACCAGCATAGCATTCTTGATTTAGGAATTGTCTAGTAGAAAAAAAAGTGAGTAGGTTCATAACTGCAAATGGCACCTATTTATAATAACGCAAAGTAAAGTCAAAAAGTAAACAGAACATGTAGAGAAAATCCAATTTGGTTGATTCACTTAGAAGCAGTAATAAGTGTACACCTTGGTTAAGAGGGTTTAAGAGGGTGATATACTTGTTATTTCGTCATAACTATATAATCTTAATAACTATATAATAGAAACCTACCAAAATTCTCGTAATTTTTAAAGAACTGTTTATAATGGCACAAAGACAATACTGTGATCTTTCAGACATTCTGTCGAACACCTGACGGTTAATCATCCCGTCTCTCTGGCCCATTCTCTCCTGGGCATTCTTGAGCTTAATTTCTAGATCTGTGTTCATGTTGCTTACTATTATGGTCAAATCATGTTATTCTTCCACGCATTCTGTTAACATTATGTTTCTTGATTGTTAATAATGGACGGATCGTGAATTATTCTGTGTTCATTGTCTTCTTTGATTATAATTGTAGCTCTATGTTGCTCAAATTTTCTTATAGGGACAAAGTAAACAGCTAAGAATCCATACCTTAACGTCCACAGCTTTTTTCGGTGACTCAGTGATAGCTTCTTCCAGCGACTCGGTGATAGCTTATTCCATCGACTTGGTGACCACAGCTTTTTCTGATGACTCGGTGATAGCTTCGTCCAGTGTCTCGGTGACAGCTTTTTTCGGCGACTCGGTGACAGCGTTTTCCAGCTTTTTCTGGCAACTCGGTGATAGGTTTTTCCGACGACTCGGTGACAGATTTTTTCGGCAACTCGGTAAAAGACTTTTCCAGCAACTTGGTACTCATATTCTCTATTCCGATTGGGAACTACGTACAAGAAACCAACCAACCATGATCAGAAAGAAAAAAGAACAAACGAAGAAACCATGATCAGAATGAAAGAAGAAAAAAGAACAAAGAAACGAACCTACTGATTCTAGGACCAAGATCCATTCGGAGGATTTTAGAAGGGGAAGGAGAAGAAAACATCATCAGAACGAAGAACCACAAGAAAACAGGAAGAAGAAGAACCACAAGAAAATTTAGAACTCAGTACAAGAAACCATGATTAGAATAAAGCCGCCCCCCTTTCTATTTGGATGCTTTTTGAAGCTGCCCCCCTTTCTGCGTTTGTTAGGTTTTAGGTTTGGATGGCCTTTTTTGTTTTTTTGGGTTTTCTGAAGAGAATTGGGAGGGAGCCTTTTTTTTTTCCTTTAGCGATTTCGTGCTAAAAACGGGAGGCAAATTTTTTTGGGAGCAAATAATTAGGCGGGATATAATTTAGGGCACGAATTGGTAGGCTGTAAAAGTCCATTTATTTTAAGGCCTACTAACGCAGGTCGTGAAATGTTATGAGAATCTTATATTTTACGGCTCGCATAAATACATGCCGCAATTGTTAACATTTAACGACCTTAAAATTGCATGCCGTAATAAAAAGAAAAAAAAGAGAATTTATGGCTTGCATTCTCGGTGTGCCATAATATTATATAATTTACGACCTGCATCCAAAGTATGCCGTAAATGAAAGGCCGTAAAAGCCCTAATTTGGTGTAGTGTTAACACTTCTTGTATCATATACCCAACGTGTTCCACTCATAAGTTATTCATATAACAGCAGTTCTGTACTTACTTAGTTATTTCGTATTGTGCATGAGGGCACGCTTAACGCCATAATCAGTTCTCTAGGCCTAGTATTCAATATTCTCAGAGTTGTGCACGTGATTCATATCTCGATAATGCCTTTCAATGTTCTACCATCGTCGTCCTACTGCGACTCGTACACTTGATGCATGTCGCTTCAATTGTTTAATGTTCTATCTTAATGTTCGACACATACTAAGATCTTTAACCGTTTACAAGGATACATTTTATTAGACGTGAAGGAGTAGGAAGAGAAAGTCAAGAACCCGCCCACCTTAAGCCGATACGCCTTGTCGTCTCGCCGAGCTGATGTGGCCCAGTTCCATAACCTGGTTACGCGGCTAACTCTTCTGACTTAGCCATTTCGTTGAGCTATTCGACTGATTCGGCCTACCGCGCCCATGCCATAATCCGCTGTAAGGCGACGATTTGGTTTTACGGACATCATTTCAAATAAAGCAAAAATTTTGACCCTTTACAATCTAGCATAAAAGCATAGCCTGCACACTAGATCAATTTGAAGTTAATACTTTGTCCAAACCAGACTTATGCTTTGCATCGATTCATACCGATACTTCATCGGGTCAATGCAACTCTTCGAGTCAATGACTCATCGTAATGCACCGTACGGAGCGGGGCATTACAATTAGTTGATCGTGATGGTGATTGATTATTTCAGATTTAGGTATATATCTTTTATGATTACATATTACATCCATTATTTGCACTCTGCTTGTTAGCTTAGCTTTATAGACTCACATTATTTCTTTGGAATCCAATCGGTCATATATACTAGTGGGTTGCAGACCATAAACCATAGTATTCATTCTTAACTTATATTCTTCTTGTGTATTGAGATATAGTTTAACTTTCCATGAATAGGCTATTATCATAGTTTAGACAGCTTATACGTATTTGAGTTAGGCTGGAGTTCGCTTGATACGTAGCTGGCTTACTTACGCGCTCGTATCCCAAAAAGCGGGTACGGGTCGTGACACTCTTCGTCCCTCTTCACATTCTGTCTTAAGCCGCTTATGCTTGGAATCTGTCGATTGAGCTATCTTAATTCTCTCAACTATGCTGGACTGAACTTAAATACTTGCCATCAATGCCACGTTGGTAGAGAGAACTATATCTATTCCCATCTTCTGAATATCCGCTAATAACTCGGGTTGTGCTATTAAGAAATAAGCTCCTGCTCTTCTACTCAACGCATCTACAACTACGCTAGCCTTCCCAGGATGATACTGTAGGTTGATGTCATAATCTACTAGTAACTCTAGCCATCTTCTCTGACGCATGTTGAGATCCTTCTGGGTAAACACATACTTGAGACTCTTGTGGTCGGTGAAAATTTCTACCCGATCTCTATACAAGTAATGCCTCCAAAGCTTGATTACGAAAACCACTACTGCTAACTCCAAGTCATGTATTGGATAATTCTTCTTATGATCACAAAGCTTACATAACGCATAAGCTACTACCTTGCCATATTGTATTAGGACACATCCTAATCCCTTACTTAAAGCGTCACAATAAACTAAAAATCCTCCTGTCCCATTTGGAAGTGTGAGAATAGGTACCGTCATCAATCCTTGCTTCAACTTCTCGAATAAAATATGACATTCTGCTGTCCAAGTAAACTGCACATCCTCGCGTGTCAACTGCGTCAAGGGCACTAAAATTTGAGTGATGTATAATACAAATCGCCGGTAATAGCCCTTCAATCCAAGAAAACTATAAACTTCTGCGATGGTACTGGCCACATATCTATAGCCACTATCTTCTGGGGATCTACTTCCACTCCACCTCTTATGATGATATGACCTAACTACGAAATATGATCAAGCCAAAATTCGTACATACTAAACTTCACGTACAACTGGTGCTCTCTAAGAATTTGAAGGACTGTTCGAAGATGCCGCTCATGCTCTGCTTCACTCTTGCTATAGACTAAGATATCGTATATAAATACTATCATGAACTGATCTAAATAGGGCATGGATATGCGATTCATGAGATCCATAAATACTATTATCGTATTGGTCATCCGAATGGCATAACGAGAAACTTCCAATGTCCATATTTTGATCTGAATGTTGTCTTCGAAATATCTTATTCTCTAACTCTGATCTGATGGTTCCCTGACTGCAAGTTAATTTTTGAGAATACTGTTGCTCTACTAAGTTGATTGAATTAATCATTTATCCTAGGCAAGGGATATCTGTTCTTGATTGTTACAGAATTCAAGGTACAATAATCAACACAAAATCTTAACGTACTATCCTTCTTCTTCACAAGAAGCATCGGGGCTCCCCAAGGTGAACTACTAGCATAAATAAATTGCTTGGTTCTGAGTTCTTCAATCAACTTGTACAAGATCTCTAATGCTGATGATGCTATTATGTAGACTCTTTCTGATATCAGTGCCGTTCCTGGAATCAAATCAATAGTGAACTCTATTTCTCTTTCTGGCGGCATGCTTGGAAGCTCTTCGAAAAATACGTCCGAAAATTCTACTTCTTTGGGAAACTGAACTGCTTCTGCTACTTCCATCCACAAGAATGGTAGAGAAGGTTATACTTCGCCTCTAAAAAAACGAGAATTCTTTTTCGTCGGGAATACCAAAAACAATCATGCCAACATAGCAGTCTATTCTTGCATGCTGATCCTTCAACCTCCTAGGACCACATCATAGCCGGCCATCAAAAATTCTATCAATCTAGTGGAAAACTCTCTACCGCTAACTACAATTTGACACAAGAAATGGACTCTATATACTCCCATAAGATCGCTGCCAGTAAGGATATTGAGCCTTACTGATAATGATTCGGACACCAATCCTATTCGTGTCGTAAATCATGCAAACATAAATAAATGCGATTAACCCAAATCAAATAATACTGTTGTCGAAAAAGAGTTTACGAGTATGGTACCTGCCAGCACCTTACCCGATGCCAATTCTTTTGCTATCGTCAGAGCCATTGCTTGACCCTGTCCTCTTGGTGCTGGTCCCCTCTGCCGGCGACCTCTCTGTCTGTTCTGAATTTGGGCTTGGGCCTGAGCATACTGTTGCGGCCTTTGCTGCTGGAATGCTTGAGCCTAAGACAAAAATGGCCTCGGAGATTAGTACTGCTGTTACTGCTGCACTGGTACTAATTTTTAAACCGATGGACTGATTAGGTTGATGAAGATGAACTGGCTCTATTCGGGCATGATCCGATTCTGTGTTCCTATGTCCCACAAGCTAAGCATAACCCCTGTGCTCTGTACACTCTGAAATCATGTGTCTATGCTTTCCACAATGAGAGCAGCCTATTGTAGAAGACTGCTTCTATTTCAGTTGTTGAGGGTACTTCAAAGTTGAGTGCTGGACCGACGAAACTGGTGTCACCCTCCTAGGAGCTCCAATAGTGAAAGCCCTAGCTGTCGGGACTGGTGCTGATGAGTGGGATAATTATCCATGGGGGCTCTTCCGTCCTCCGGATCGATCTACTGTCCTCTGGGAAGTATATTCGTGCTTTTTTGCTACTCGCAAAATGACATCAAATGTTTGGTGTTCAAACTGCTCTACTGCTAGAATGATCACTAGGTGGAGTCCTTGCAGGAATCGCTGTGCTTTGTCCAAATCTGTCGCCACCAAGGTGGGATCAAATCGACCAAGTCTTGAAAACTGGACCACATATCCATCGACCGTCCTTTCCGTCTGCTTGAGATTGTTGAACCATGTCTGTAGATCATAGCGAGCTACTGCATCAAAGTACTTCATCTGAAATCTATAACTGAATACTGCCCACATGATAGGCGTCACCAAACTAACTGCTTGCATCGCCCATTACAGAAAGACTGCTTCTTTTTTTGTTGTTGAGGGTACGTCGGAGTTGAGTGCTCGACCTAGGAAAATGGTGTCGCCCTCCTAGGTGCTCCAATAGTTAAATCCCTAGCTGTCGGGTTGGTACTAATGACTGAGATAATTGTCCATGGGGCCTCTTTCATCCAAAGGATCGATCTACTATCCTCTGGGAAGTATATTTGTGCCTTATTGCTCCTCGCAAAATGGCATCAAATGTAAAACCCCTAAATTTTTACTATGATTTTTTTAAAATAAATAATTTGGTATTGATTTCGTAATTGGATTTGTACGTTGCATACGAGTTGGCATTTGTCGTATTGTACGTCGCGTGCAAGTTTGCGTTTCGTATTTTCTCAACGAGTGCGAATATGTGCGAGGTACATATATCTTAGAAAAATATTTTGATTTTATTATAAAGGAAGTATAGTTTTTTTAAATATATATATATATATATATATATATATATATATATATATATATATATATATATATATATATATATATATATCAATTTGTTTAAGGTTATGAGCAAAGAGAATTTCAAAACTTCATTTATTTCACCGTATAAAATGCTATTTTATATTTTTGTACAAATATAGTAGTAATTTAGAAAACGAGGATATTTTAAATATTTGCATACATGAATCTATATCATATATAGATTTTAATTTCTAATTTTCAAAATTATTTATTATATTATTTTTACAACTTATAAAAAGATATTTTAAATTTGATTATTGAGATTTAAATCAAAATTTGATTATTATGAGTATTTTTAAATAGTTTTTAAAAAAATTCAAAATAAGAATATCTAGTTACATCTTGGAAAGATATTATTGATCTGAAATAAAGTGTTTTAAATTAAATGAAGGAATTATCTACCGGGGGTTTAAACCATCCCAATGCATATCCAACTAGGAGCACAACCCCTATATAATGGGATGCTCTATATTCTTTTTCCAAAAATTCACAACCCAAATTCTATCCACAACCATAACGTGCATCGTGTCCGTGTTCCTGTCCATCCCATCCACTATTTTTTTTTCCAAATACATCATTTTCTATCCTCGGGCACAAGTACACCATGCTCGACCCAATCGACCACCCAACCCGACCACAATCCAGAGCCGCGGCCGCTACCTGACCTCTATCAACATCACCACACCCATCTCTTCCCAACCGCCACCGTACACGAATACCCCTGCCGCCTCCGGTGATCCCCATGGGAATCAGCCCCATGGTCGATAACCGGCCACCCAAAGTTCACCACCGCCTACACCATGGCCACCACTGCCATCGACAAACTTCCCAAACCAATCCGACCACCACGAAAATCGTACCCCTTAGAAAATAATAAAGGAAAAAAACCCAGACCCTTTCCTCGTCCGGTCCTTCGTGCGCCACATGATCGACCCGTTCCTCCGCCACGACGTGGCTGAATCTCCTCCGCTAAAGCAGCGAGATTCAGCGCTTCTGCGCCACCGCCGAGGAGCCGTCGGCGTGCCCTAGATTGGGCACCGACACCGCGTGGAGACTTCGTCGCCATCGTCCCCTCCACCAGAGTGGCCCGTACCACCTCATTGCGGAGTACCCCCCGAACCTCGACGTGAGCGCCGGAGCACCGGAGCGCCGCCGTGCTATTCCAACCGAGCCCTCTGATCCGCCGACCTCCGTGGGAGTCATACCGCCGTCCGTGCTACGTACTTACCACTGATATGACCTAGACCGCACGGTGGTCTCGTGGACCACCGGCATCCTCTCCAGCCGGGCGCCCAGCCCCGGCGAGCTGCGGTCGCCGATTAGCCGTTGGCGCGTTCCCCGCAGACCCTCGTCGCGCCCATCTCGGGACCTCCGCAACTCTTCGACCCGGATCCGCAGCCACGTGCCACTGACCACCGGTGCAGCTCCCCTCTGTAAGTCCGCTCTCCTCTCGCCTCTCCCTCTTCCTCTCGTCCCCTCACAATCTCTTTCCCGCCTCCTCTCTTTCTCTCCTCTTTTCTCTCTCCTTTCTCCCTTATTAAATTACTGTGCTCCTCTGTTCTCTTGACAGAGAATAGAGTGAAGCAGTGCTAAGTAATAGTATTATATTTATTTTTAAATCTATTAAAGGTATTAATATTATTATTATTATTAGTTTTGTTAAGGCAATAATTAGCACTTCTTTCTATTTAATAATTTAAATCAAAGTTTATATTAAAATTTTGATTAATAGTTTCAATTAAATAGTATGTTACTGTTAATATATATGATTATACTTATGGTTATAATAGTTGTTATTTAGATATATTATTATTTATTACCTAGTAGAAATTATATTTGTGAAAGATATATTATATCAAACTTGAACCATATATCTATTTTCAAATGGAATTAGAAGTTCTAAACCTATTATTGTAGTACTTTCATCTAATTAAATTTTAGTTTTGTCCTAAACTGATTTTTTTAGAATTATCAAGGCAGTATTTGGTTACTTTTTCCAAACCCTTTTTTTGAGTTTAACGTTACTCCCCCCAAAAACTGCGTTTGGTTGTCAATACTTGGAAAAGTCTGCTCCCAAATTTTTTTCTGAGACAAGTGTTTAAACAGAACATTCGGGAAACAGCTGAAAGCTGTTTTCCAAACTTTATTTTCCCAACCATTACAGGTCCCACGCCCCATCCCCACCCCCAAACCCCCAAACCCCCAACTTTCTCTCACTCTCCTCATTTCCATTCTCATTCCTTCTTCCTCCTCCGGAGAAAGCTCGAGAACGGAGGCTCTCGCCATGCCCTCGCCATGCCCTCGCCCGACGAGAGGGCCCCGGCGAACTTCGACAACGGACGCGGAGGCCCGACGAACTTCGACCACGACGGGAGGGCCCCGGCGAACTTCGACCACGACACGGAGGCCCTCGCCATGCCCTCGCCCGATGCGGAGGCCCGACGCGGAGGTCCTCGTCCGACGCGCGGCGGCCCTCTGGCGGCCAAGGCAGCGAGCTCCTCCACGGAGAGGCCGTAAGTTCGTCGTCGAGGCGGCTCAGGCGGCGAGCTCCTCCGCGGCGAGTTCCTCCGTGGCGAGTCAGCGAACTCCTCCCTCGACGCGCGGTGCAGTGGCCCGCCTGATCTTTGTCGACCTAGGGTTAGGTCGAACTCCTCGGGTGAGGTGGCGACCGAGGAGCTCGACCCTCAGAATTAGGCAGCTCGGCTCCTCCGGTGGCGGCGGCGGAGGAGCTCGACCGTGCCTCGATCTTGGAATCTGGACACAATGAAAAAAATGGACACAGTTAGGCAGGACACATAATAATATGAACACAAAAAAATACTTTCTAAAAATATCTTACCAAACAAATTTTTTATTTTTTGTTTCAAGAAATCATTTTCTAAATAAAACTAACCAAACGCAAACTCTGAATTTCTATACTCAGAAAACAGTTTTATAACTTACTCTCAGAAAACTGTTTTCAGGAAAAAAATTCAGAAAACATATCCAAACGGACCCCAAGTATATCTAAAATATTTTTTTCAGAATATTTACCTACAAATAATTTGATCAATATAATATAATATAATTTTCTACTATTATAAATAAGTTACAAATATTTTCTAAATAAAAATATATCTTGTTTTAAATAGTATGAATCTTTTCTAGTAATAGTTATAAATATTATTTATAAAATAAATTCCTTCGATTATCAAATCAGGACCGTGTCCTATTCCCCTGCGACTTCGGACCCTAGATATATACCAAGCTATTGGACTAAAATGGGACATGTCAGAACATCACACCATACCAGGCGTCACACTAGACAAGATACCTTGCCATCTTTACTGTTTACATTCAGTTGTATTTTAATATTCAGTTATTATATATTACTGTACTTTTATTTCCAGTTAATTATTTTCTTCTTGCATGTGGACCTAGAGTTAAGGGACTACCGTTAATTTAGTGTGTCTCAATAACTTGTCACGATTGTACACGAGTTGTGTATGAGTAACATATAAAGGTCACTTGCGTGTTGGCTAATCCCCGTGTGCGCATGCGTTGGAAATAACTGTCAATAGATGCATGTTAGAAGACTTGACATTTATTAGGTATAAAATAGTTTTGTGGAAGCGACATGTGTTGGTGCGTCGTGGTTACAACACATGTATAGTATCATTGGAGGGAGAGGACAACTATTAGCGTAGGGGCTACATTTACTTTTACACACATTTTGGGCCGATAGCGACTCGGATGAGCGCTACTTACTGCCCCGGGGCCGATAGCGACTCAAATGAGCGCTACTTACTGCCTTTGGCCGATTGTGACTCGGATGAGCGCTACTTACTACCACTCTTTATTTACTCTGCTGATCCTATAGCCCCTGCATAGAACGTTGTCCACAAAAGTGCATATCACATAGACGGTTAGGGACACAGTTGTGTAGTCTTATAGTGTTTATATTTTCAGTTATAATGACATGTTCTTCCTGTATCTTGTTACGTCCCTCTGAGGACCTGGTAATTTCTTCTGGTGTGTTTTGTGATTTTTGCAGGTGCTCTGGACAAGGCCATAGTTACAATCTACCTTCGCGTTGCTAGCTCTTGGATCGTCTTTCACTTCGCTCGACTCTTCCATCGTTGCTATGTATTTCTCTCTATTTAGTTGGTAGTGGATTTGTCTCTGCCCAATTTTTTTGTACAAATGACATTTATAAGTTGATTCTATGATATATTTATTTATAGATAAGATTAGTTTCATGGATTTCTATATTTCACAGCTTATGTATATATACGAGGGTCCCATATACTTCGTATGTATACAGCTGGCATGTCTACGTACTCAGTCCTTGTATTTTGGGACTGGGGTGTTACATCAAATATTTGGTGTTCAAACTGCTCTACTGCTAGAATGATATCTAGGTGGAGTCCCTAGTGGAATCGCTGTGCTCTGTCCAAATCTGTCGCCACCAAGGTGGGAGCAAACCTATTAAGTCTTGAAAACTCGGCCGCAAATCCATCGATCATCTTTTCCATATGCTTGAGATTGTTGAACCTTGCCTGTAGATCATAGCGAGCTACTGCATCAAAGTACTTCGTCTGAAATCTATCGCTGAATATCGCCCACATAATAAGTGTCACCAAACTAACTACTTGTATCGCCCACCAGCTGCGGACTAAGTCCAACAATTATAGTCTCACAATATCCACCTCCAGAATAACCTCTATGTCTTGAAGCCAAGCATCAGCAATAATATCATCTTCATTGCCGTCAAAGAAAGGAGGGTTCAAGCACTTAAAATTGTTGGCTGCATTATTCTCCTGATAACCATCTCTCCCCATAACTGCTTGTACTGTCTGTTGCAGAGCATCACTTCGACGATCTTGTGATATAAAAAAGTCCCGAATAAGTCCCATCAGGGTTCTTTTGTCAGGCTCTGCAGGCTGAGCTGGCTATACCAGTGGCTCTTGTTTCCTGGAAGGCATGACTCGGAATGCTGTCCCAGAGTGCTGGGTTAGGTCCCTAGGTTGCTGTTGGATTACAGGAGGTGCTCCGCCCGGCTGATCGGTGGGATCATGAACAATGCCACAGAAGAAAATGACCTAGGGAGCAATAAGGAAGGATCAAGATATATCAAGAATAAGAGCATATTATCAAGTCAAGATTCACACTATAATAAATAGAACCTACAATAGTAGTTTTTCTAAAGCGTTGAAGTGTTCTCGCTATAGAATGTTATCAATAATATCGTTCTTTCTACAGTACTATAAAAGTATCTAATATTGTAGAATCTATAACATTCATCTATTGCTATGTTTGTATGTCAAAGCAGATCTCATATTCGAATCCTAGGAGAAGCAACGTAGGTTTTTATTTTACATGATAAAAAAAAAAGACTTGCATATTTGGAATGCTATAGCAGTTATAGCATTCTTTTTGCTATTTATGTATGTCGAAAGAGGATCCTATAATTATCATCGTTAAATTGGTTCTTTCCAATATTTTAATTTCTCCTGTACGTTACATACTTTTTATTCTAATTTCTTCCATATTCTACTAGTTATTTAATTATGATTTTAAAAATATTGGTTTTTACAATAAATATAATTAATTTTAAACTTATTGAGTTCCTAAAAGACTTAAAACTGATTGAGTTTTTTAAAAAATAAATGCTTATTTTTTATTAGTAGACTTGTCTAAAGATTTTACACTACAACAAAATATATTATTAACGACACATTCTTACGACACATTTAAAATGGGTGTCATTGATATTTTTTAGTGATGACAGTCTACTAAAATGTGTCATTATAATTAAATATTTATCAATATGTATAACACTTTTGATAAAAATGTCGTAAACATAAATTCAACGGCACTTTTGAGATCACTTTCAAACATTGTATATTATTATACACAAACACAACACTTTTAAAGTGTTGTTCCAAATTTTATTTCCCCTACTTTCTTTTTTATTTTGCCGAAAACAAACCTTCTCCTAAAATTTGGCGCTGGATCCACGATAAAAAAACCCCTTCTCCTCTGTCACTCCTTCCATTTTTTACTCTAAATTTTTTTACTCTCTCTTCCATTTCCATGGGCTCTCTCTCTCTCTCTCTCAAGTTGGGGCAGCAAAGGGGTTGTCGTCGCCATTATGCCGAGGGAGAGGCGGCAGTCTAGTGGGCTCATGGATCCACCAGATCTGGTGGCCACCGGCATGGGATGCGCCAAAGTTAATGTTGAGGATTGTGGCATGGGATGCGCCGGATCGACGAGCACGACAACTTTTGGCCATAGCGAAGCTTCTTCTCTGGCGGATCAAGGCGGCCGGTGTGGTCACTCCACAGTTTCAACAAATGCTGACGACCACTCCGCGACGGCATTGCCACACATTCGACTATCGACCATGCCTGACACCATGGCGACTAATCTCCGCCGAGAGTGACTATATTCTCCGACGTCGATAACGGTAAGACTATGGTGTTGTTCTTCCGTCAATTCTTTCTTTTACTTGAATGGTTCTATCTTCATCAATGTCCAGTGCTCATCAAGAAAGTCTCGACTGAGTTCAGGTCCTCTTGACAATACTAGAGAGCATCGGTGAGAAAGTTCTTCCACCGATCATTTGAATTCTGTTAGTTATATTTGAACACTATCTGTCTGTTATAATGCCACAAAGAGCTATCAATGTTGGGATTGGACACAAGACTTGTTGTGTGAAGAAAAATATCCAAAAATAGACTAATTTGATATCAACCTTCAATTTGAATTATCAAAAGCAATGTCTTCTTGCATAATATGGATTCCAAACATTCATGATCTGTATGTTAATGAGTTGAATTACTTATCCCTCGGTCTATTAGAGAACTCTCTCTCCAGGGATTGTGAAAGATGTTCCACTAGAAATATTCTTGTTATTGCTTCGACTTATATTCCCCAAAAAGTAGATCCCACTATAATAGCTCCGAATAAATTAAATACATGCATTAAGATACGAAGGCTTCTTATTCCACAACCACGAAAGCAGTTTTTCATTCTTTCATATACTAGGGGATTTCAAGGAAAATTATGTGTGTTTGTTGAAAAAAATCGTTGTACAGATTGAAGCAGTTGCCTCGACAATGGTACAAGCAGTTCGACACCTTCATGACACGACATGGTTTCACTCGAAGTAAGTATGATTGTCGTGCTTACTTTTATAAACTTCATGGTGGAGATTATATCTATTTATTGCTTTATGTGGATGATATGCTTATTGCCTCAAAAAGCATGGTAGAGATAGAGAAACTGAAATCTCAACTTAGCTCAGAGTTTGAGACGAAAGACTTGGGTGGAGCCAAGAAGATTTTGGGGATGGAGATTAAAAGGAAGAGGACGAAAAAAAACTGTCTTTGTCTCAAAATTCGTACATTGAGAAGATCATTGCTCATTTTGGTATGGAAGATGCAAAGATTATTTTTACTCTCTTGGCTGGCCACTTTAGGCTCTCAGCCAAGTTATCCCCTACCACAGATGAGGAGAAGGAGCTCATGGCTCGAGTTCCTTATGCGAGTGCAGTTGGTAGATTAATGTATGCTATGGTGTGCACTCGACCAGACATTACACAAGCTGTATGCGTGGTTAGTCGCTTTATGGCTAATCCGAGAAAGAAGCACTAGGAGGCTGTGAAGTGGATATTTAGGTACTTAAAGGGCACCACTGATGTGGGATTGCACTTTGGTGTAGACTTTAGTTAAGTCAGTAGATATTTGGATTCAGACTATGCTGGTAATCTGGATAAGCGCATGTCAACTACTGGATAAGTGTTTGTTTTACATGGTGTACTAGTCAGTTGGAGGTCTATGTTACAGGCAACGGTTGCACTATCGACTACGGAAGCAGAGTATATGGCGGTAACAGAGGTAGTGAAAGAAGGCCTATGGCTTCGTAGTTTGATTAATGACTTGAGGGTGAAGCAGGATGTAGTTGATGTGCATTGTGATAGTATGAGTGCTATCCACTTGGCAAAGAATCAAATCCATCATGCAAGTACCAAGCATATTGATGTTCATTACCACTTCATGCGGGATGTTATAGAAGATGGTGATATTGCACTTGAAAATGTGCATACCAAGGATAACCCTGCTGATATGTTGACTAAGGTTGTTCCCGGAGCTAAGTTCCAACATTGCTTGGACTAGCTCCAAGTCCTACCAATTGCTTGAGAGCCCTTAGGGCCAGACTTGACGAGTGGTTGATTTGGTGAAGCTGTGCGGTGGAGAAGTGTTGGCTCAATTTTGTGGCAAAATCTTACCGAGATGGAGATATGAAGAAAAATATCCAAAAATAGGCCCATGACCTTTTTTAACCATATATATGGTAATCCTATATAAGATTATATTTGATCATATATGTGGTTATCCTACATATGTGGTAATACTATATAAGATTAGATTTGACTATATGTGGTAATCCTACATAGGATTGTATTTTTTAGCCTACATAGGATGGATTTCTATGCTATATAAAGGGGTCTATAGGTGCTCCTTGAGATATCTCATTGTGCTAAAGTTGTTGAATAAGTTCAACATAAGAGAGCTAAAATTGTTGAATAAGTTCAACACAAAAATTTGAGAGAAATTTTTTTATTTTTGTGATAGAGAGTTCTTAAGTGCAAGAAGAGAGGTGTTAAGAGCTATGGTAATTCCTTTTCTTCTTCATAGTGGAATTAAATCACCATCGTTTGTGGAAGTAGGCATCTTGGCCGAACCACGTAAATCATTGTCTTTGTGGTTGTGAATTTTCTCTGAGTTTCTTGGGTTTATTTTTGCTGTGCCACAACACTGTGTTCGTATGATTCAGATCCGGTACAAACATCTGCTCCCAAGTTAAGCCTCTGTAGCAACAGTTACTTGTGTCAGCAAGTATTAAAGCTCAGGCACATTGAAATTCGTAATGGGGACACTGGAAGTTGGGATTCTGCATCTGGAGAAGCGTCTTAGCAAGTTCTTTTCGTGTCGGGACTCCTCATCAGAGGAATTTTGATCATGTAGCTATCAACTATATCTACTTCAACTCGATCTCGATTCTTGACCACCGACAAGCTCCCTGAACCGGTGATACGTTTGATATTTTCTTTTTGATTTTTTGATCACTTTATCAATTTTTGATCATGAGGGATCAAACTGATCCTCTGGTTCTTCTGTTATCAGCTGTTTATTGTGTGCTCGATAAAATTACACAGAGGGATTCGTTATCTCGAATTAATCAAGTTGGTAACCATGAGCGGCTTAAACACAAGGACTTTCTGTTAGTCCATTGGTCATGGTCAAACCTGATTTTAATAATTGATCAAACTCTGTCTCGATATACGGAATAATTCAGTTGTTTACTCAAGACGTTTTGGACACTGCTTAAGACCGAAGCTATGTTTGCCACTCGAGACTGTATTTCCTTATGCAATATAATTTTTATTTTTATTGAGTCTAGGGAATACATTGTACACCAAGTTGTACTGGCAAATAGGCTATCCAAAATCGTTTTTCAAAATTGACCTATCGTTTTCAAAATTGACCTATGTTTTGAAAAACATCTGCTATTTACAAAGGGTTCTGAAGGATTTCAAAAAGTCCAAAATATTTTTCATTTAATAAACCTGACCAACCCTGACAGAACTCGGCCAGAGTTCGGCCAAGGTGAACGTTATATGAACGCTGGTTTTTGAACTTGGTCTCCCTTAAGTTGCGGTTTGTTACATGGAATTCTGTCCGAATTTTGCCCTAATTCTGCCATAGTTCTGTCTTTAGAAAAATTATAAATAGATAGGAATTCTGATCATTTCAAATCACTCATTCACTTTTATATCTTCTCTTCTAAAGCTTACGTTTCTTCCAAAGAATTTTCAAAAAGCTTCCATTTTCAAATCCTAAGCCAGTTACAATTCTCTAGTCAATTTGTCGGTACGGTACAGTCTATAAGATTTCAGAAAAATTGTAATCAGAGGCTTGATTGAAGAAAGACTCTTCAAAATTGAAGTTGGTCGAGTTCTTCGTATCAAAGCTTGCGTCTATAGAAGTTGCAAGGACTTCGTATGAAAACTTACATGATTTTCCAATAGTTGATTCAACTGGAAGCTAGAGTTCTTCCGACTGGACTAGTCCTCAAAAGAGGAAAACCAGTATAAATCTCTGTGTTTGCGTTTGCCTTCTGAACTCTTATCTTTACAGTTATTACTTTGTGATTATTATTATTTATGTGATCTAACGGCTAACAAAGTTTTAATTAGCAATATTCCGCTGCCTACTCTATTCACCCCCGCTAGAGTATTCTGCTTTACGATTTCATTCCTACAATTGGTATCAGAGTAGGTTATACAGGTAAAGCAAGGTAAAACTATAGTTATTTATTTTTAATTGTTATATAGATCACAACATTACATATGACAACTGTGAAATTCATAAGTGAAGGCCAAACCACAAACAGACCTCCACTGTTTGACGGTACAAACTACACTTATTGGAAAATACGGATGAGTTTCTTCTTAAAATCTCTTAATTTTGACTTATGGTCTATAGTTATTGATGGCTACAAAAAGCCTCGTCGTATTACTGTTGATGGAGTTTTAGTTGAAAAACCCCATGATAAATATACTTAGGATGAAAAGAAAAAGGCCAGTCTTGACGCACGTGCTATGAACGTTTTATTTTGTGCTTTAGACAGAACTAAATTTAACAGGGTGTCGACTTGCACACCATCAAATGAAGTGTAGAAACTTCTCGAAGTAACCCACGAAGGAACAACATAAGTCAAGAAGTCAAAGATCAGCGGACTTACTCAAGAGTACGAGGCGTTCAAAATGAAGCAAGATGAACCCGTCACTCTGATATTTACGAGATTCCTGGATATTATAAACCCTTTGTCTTCATTAGGCAAGGAATACAGTAACCATGAGAAGATTCGTAAACTTCTACGAGCTCTCACAAAGAATTGGATTCCAAAGGCTACAGCAATCATTGAAGGAAACGACCTCTCAACAATGTCTATGGAAACACTCATGGGTAAGCTACTCACTCACGAGTTGGAACTTCAAGACTTTGAAGATGCTACACCAAAGGACAAGTCAGAGAAGTCGATCGCTTTGAAGGCTCAACATAAAAGAACTGTCGAAGATGATTCTGACGACAGCGACTCTGACTCTGAAGATCAAGCTCTTCTGGTAAAATAATTCAAGAAGTTCATAAGATTTAACAGAAGAACAAAAGACAGCAACAACAATAACAACAGCAACAACGAGGAAGATCCTATTTGCTACGGATGTAAGAAGAAATGATATGAAGAAAGATTGTCCAACAGCATCATCATCAACAACAAAAAGCAGCAAATATGACAAAGGCTACCTGAAGAGATCTACATCACGGAAGTACGCCAATACAAGCATATGACATGAAAGCGAAGCCAGCGATTCGGAAGACGAACAATCAGATGACGCTGCAAATGTATACTTGATAGCTTGCGATCAGGTAATCACTAATCCTCTGTTTGATCCTTATGATGATTTCACCTTTGAGCAACTAGAAGAAGCTTTCAGTGACCTGTTAAATGACTACAGAAAACTGCATAGTAAATATAAAACCTCTAAGAAGGTACTCAAAGAGTACAAAGATAAGATAGGAAGACTTACCGACCAACTAGCTGATGTTAGAAATAGTGATACTTCTATTGAGTCTGGTGAGCTTTCCTCTATTAAGCTGTTGTTACATGAGACTATTAAGTTATCCGAAGAAAAAGACCAAACTATCGTCCAGCTAAAGGAAGACCTATCTAAGGAGAGAAATAATCTCCAGTATGCACAAATCAGAATGAAAACACTTACATCTGACTATACTAGATTATATGACACCTCTAGAAAGTTAGAAATTAGTTTAAGAAAACGGCATGAAGTTGCTGCATCCTATTCTAACACGTGTCAATTATCGAATCATCGGGACACACCCAAACCAAACACTATCATACCAAACCACACGAAACCTATGCCCAAGAAGACTAATAGGCATGCATTTTTCTATACTAGAAAACCAAAACTTACCAATCATGCACCTCATACAACTTTCAACACTCAACATGCAAAATGTCATTATTGTGGCCTCATTGGTCATATATCCTCTGTATATAGAATCAAAAAGTTAGTAGATTTAAATATTTATGCACGGATACCAAAAACTAATCTATCAAGGCCCTACAAGAAATGGGTACCAAGAGTTTCATCTGCAAACTACTTTGTTGGGTGGAACGCCCTTCACATGCTAGAAGCAAATGGATCCTCGAAAACGGTTGCTCACGGCACATGACCGGTGATGCTTCATTATTTGCAACACTGTCGAAGAATAATAAAGAAGGATACGTCTCCTTCGATAATAATTTAAGAGGGTACATAATCGGTATCGGTGACATTAGTAAGGCTCCCTATCCTGTGATTAAAGATGTCTGTCTAGTTACCGAGTTAAAACATAATCTGCTCAGCATAAGCCATTTAACTGATCACTGTTATGGCATTAACTTTGTCAAAGATAAATGTACTATAGTTGATAGCTCAACTGGAAGTACTATCTTTGAAGGTATCAGGGAAGATAATATATATGTTTTCTATCTGTTAGAAGTTGCTAACAAAGCAGGTAGATGATTGATGGCCAAAAGCATTAAGAGTCAACTATGGTATATGAGACTCGGTCATGCAAATATGGACACAATTTCAAAACTATCCACAAAGAAAGTGGTACGCGGCTTACCAGACATATCTTTCAAGAAGGATACTGTATATAGAAAATATGAAAAGAACAAAGCTACCCGATCCGTCATTAAATCTAAGAACGCTGTAAGTACCACTATACCTCTACAATTGTTGCATATGGACTTATTTGGACCCAGTAGAATTGCTAGCCTAGGTGTTAAGTTATATGCTTTTGTTATTGTAGATGATTTCTCTAGATACACATGGGTATATTTTCTTGCACGCAAGAACGATGCTTTGTTAGAATTCGTCACCTTTGTAAAAAAGTACAATGAAAAAGGTTTTATGATTACTTGCATTCGTAGTGATCATGGCGACGAATTTGAGAATGCAGAGTTCAAGCAATTCTGTGACACACACGGTTATTTGTATGAGTTTTCTTGCCCTAGGACTCCATAACAAAATTGAGTTATGGAACGTAAGAACATGACTTATCTGAAATGGCTAGAGTAATGTTGAACCAGTTTAGTCTACCTAGATACTTTTGGGCTGAAACTGTCAATACAGCGTGCTATATTCTCAATAGGGTTCTAATTCAACCTATATCGAAGAAGACTCCCTATGATTTATGGTTTGATAGAACACCTACTGCTTCATATTTTAAGATATTTGGTTGTAAATGCTTTATTCTTAATACTAAAGATAATCTGAGTAAATTTGATGAAAATGTCGATAAAGGTATATTTTTAGGTTATGAGGCAAAGAGCAAAGGGTATAGAGTCTTCAACAAGAGAACCATGATCATCGAAGAATCAATTAATGTCAATTTTGATGAACTAAACAACGTTCAGTCGATGACGATAATAAAGACGTGATTACACCAAGTACAGCTACTGCAAAACCTTCACACAAAGATGTAGAACCTTCAAGCAAAGAAGTCGAAATCGGCAATCCTGAGGATACGCCAAAAAAGATGAGATTCTTGGCAGATCATCCAAAGGACTTGGTTGGTGAGATTACCAAGGGTGTAAGTACTCGTTCCTCTAATAAAGATATAGCTTCTTGTATTGCTTTTGTTTCACAGTTTGAACCCAAAATTATTGAAGAAGTATGTAGTGGTAATTTTTGGTTAGATGCTATACAAGCGAAATTAAACCAATTCGAACGAAATCAAGTTTGGGAACTTGTTCCCAGGCCCATTGATCATCCGGTCATTGGCACCCGTTGGGTATTCCAAAACAAATTGAACGAGAATGGTTTAGTGACTCGTAATAAGGCTCGACTCGTAGTTCAAGGATACAATCAAGAAGAAGGTATCGACTACGATGAGACTTATGCCCCAGTTGCAAAATTAGAATCCATTCGCATGTTATGTGCATTTGCACGTTTTCATAATTTCAAGTTATTTCAAATGGATGTTAAAAGCATATTTTTGAATGGTTTTATAAAAGAAGAAGTTTATGTAGCTCAACCTCCAGGTTTTACTGATTTCAAAAATCCTGATTATGTTTTTAAGTTGAAGAAAGCCTTATACGGTTTGAAACAAGCCCCTCGTGATTTGTACGATCGTCTAAGCTCTTTTCTACTTGACAATGGTTGTTCAAAGGGAAAGGTTAACACTATACTGTTTATAAAATCTTTAAATAATAATATTCTTTTGATTCAAATCTATGTAGATGATATTATTTTTGGATCTATTGATGAATCTCTTTGTCAAGAATTTTTAAAGTGTATGCAAAATAAGTTTAAGATGAGCATGATGGAAGATCTGAAGTTCTTTCTCGGACTACAAATCAAACAAACCAACAATGGGACGTTCATAAATCAAGTAAAGTACACAAACGATCTATTAAAGAAGTTCGACCTGGAAGCAGTCAAACCATTTAGCACTCCAATGGCGACTTCAACCAAGCTTGATATTGATGAACAAGACAAACCCATCGACATACGTAAGTATCGAGGTATTATCGGTAGGTTACTGTACTTAACTGCTAGTCGACCAGACATTATGTTTAGTGTTTGCTTGTGTGCACGTTTTCAAAATAATCCTAAGGAATCACATCTGTACGCAGTTAAGCGTATCTTCCGATACCTTAGAGGCACTTCTTCTGTCGGCTTATGGTATCCTAAAACTACGTCATTTGACCTAACTTGTTATTCTGATACTGATTTTGCCGGATGCAAAGTAGATATCAAAGTACCAGCGACACATGTCATTTCCTAGGAAAAGTCCTAGTCTCTTGGTTTAGCAAAAAGTAAAATTCTGTCGCATTATCTACAACTGAGGCTGAGTATATCGCCGCAGGACGTTGTTGTGCACAAATTTTATGGATAAAACAAACTTTAGAAGACTTTGGATTGCATTACACACACATACCTATTTTCTGTGATAAAATTAGTTCTATTAATTTGACTAAAAATCCAGTATGTCACCGTCGTACTAAGCATATCGAGATTCAGCATCATTTTCTTAGAGATCATCAACAAAATGGAGATATAGACCTTGTATACATTGACACAGAATCAATTGGCTGACATATTCACAAAACCTCTAGCAGAAGATCGTTTCAATTATTTACGTTAAGAACTAGAAATTTTAGATGTTAATAATATTAATTAATTTTGTTTTATTAATTAATTTATTCAATACTCAATAACTATTTTCGAGACAAGCATAAAAAGTGTCTGTCTGTCACCACGACTATGGTCGAAGCGAAGCTGTAACACCCATATTCTGAATACGTATTTTGTCAAGCTTGCATGTATTTCAGACCTGTATTTATTTTCTCAGATTTTGGCATGTACTTATAATTGGCTTGACTTGCAGATTTTGGTTCTCGTAATTGGGTTTTACCTGGCTTGGTTTATTTTGTGGAGGAGAATTAGTTTAATTTGGTTTGGTTTGGTTTAACATGCATTGGAACACCTTAGCCTATGTTCAACCCTCATTCCACCACAACCCACCCTCTTTATTATCCCCACCTAACACTCTCTCTCTTCATTACTTTCCTCCATTAATTTCTTCTTCTTTTTCTTCCTTCCTCTACACAACTCACCAACACCCATAGGCAAGTGCATCTTGCCACCACATGAGAACCATATTTTATTTGTTCATTAGCTAGATTAGGCATGGTGATCAACATTAGTGCTTGACATTTTGTGATTTGGAGTCTCCATTGTTGTAGATCTAGGTTTAAACTATTTTCGGATTTACATGGTTTTGATCTATTTTGGTTGGATTTTTGTGGGTTTTGATGCTTCCATGTAGAAGAGAATTCAATTTTACTCAAGTTAGACCTTTGAAAATCTAGATTTGGCTTTGATTTGACAAAGATATGAAAATTTGAATTCTTGGTGTTCTTCTCGGCCTGGAGTAGCAAGCTGCAGCCTGTGCTCTTTAGCGCAGTGCTGGACTGCGCATCCCCTCTCGGCCTGCGCTCTTTAGCGCAGCGCCGACCGCGTTGCTTGCCCTTTGGCGAACTGCGCTCAGCCCCATGCGCCATCCCTCCTGCGCAGTCTGCTCATGCGTAATCTACCCCTGCGCAGTTCACTCCTATGCAGTCTGCTCATGCGCAATCCACCCCTGCACAGTTCACTCCTGCGCAGTCTGCTCATGCACAATCTAACCCTGCGTACTTCACTCATGCGCAATCTGACCCATGCTTCATCCCTCCTGCGCACTTCACTCATGCGCAATCTGACCCCTGCGCACTTGACCCATGCGCCATCTGCCCCTGCGCCCTGTGCCCCTGCACACTTGGCACCCATCACAATCCAACCCCTGACCCCTTGCACAAACCATTGGCTCTTGGAGTTTTGGTTTTATTTCTTTAAGCTTGGCTCTTCTATAACCCTGTATATTGATATTTTATTAGATATTTTATGCCCATTTTATATCCTTACGCCTTTTGTCATGAACTTGATTTTACTTAATATGTTTTGGAATGACTATTGTACATGGCATGGTATGACAAGGAACTAGCATAACACGATAGTGACCGGTAGTGGTGCACTCCTGACATGACCAACCTGACATGATAGTGGCCCGTCGTGGCGCACTCCTGACAAGTACCCTGACATGATTTATCTTGATGCTGTTACGACGGCTAACTTGACTCGTATAATCAACTTGACACCGTGGGTGTTCCTGCTTGCTTGTTTGTGCAATCCACTTGTCTTGTCTTGCATCATGTCCAGGACGTGACTCCCTGGTTCCTACGGTCAGGGATTCATACTGAATATGGATTAGGCTAATGACTAGATCAAACTATAGTTCATGAAGAATTTCCAGTCACATGCAATCTCGTTATCTGGGCGCTCATAATTGGACTTGTCGCTTGCCGACGAGTAGAGCACATTTCCAGCACACTGTCATGTGTTGCATCCTCTAAGTCACCTAAGGGTATATCGTCTTCGGGGCGATGTACCCAAACATACTCTTAACCCGCGGAAGGATAACTAGATGGTCTACAGGGCTTGGGACTGGAAATTTCTCACTTGCATTTTGTTGGTAATTAAGGCTTGTGATAACCCTAGTTAGTTAAGTAGTAAGCCGTAGTAATTGCTTGGCCGCTTGTGAATGGATGGAGTCCAGCCTTGTCTAAGTCTTGTCTAGTCCCTGTACCTGGTACTCCTGAACATGATTGTTTTACTTGCTTTAACAATAATTGGGTAGAGACAAGGAGCTATTCAGGCGAAGGATTACAACCCCAGTCCTTGTTTGGTTTACGGGTTGTAACCTGGCTCCCAGAATGGTTCCACGTCCCTAGTCGTTTATTGCCCTGACGTGCTCTTTATTACTTGTACTTTTCTTTTATTTTCTTATGTTCTGATATGCTGGCTTTTGTTCTTATTTCGTGGCCTCCTTTGTGGCACTTGCTCTTTCTGGGGTTTGACCCAGCTGGTTTTGTGTGGCCAAATTTTGGATCAGCACCCGAGGATCTACCGAACCTCCTGCCCGATGGTGGCAACTAAAAGGAACCCGGGCTACGAGTGGGTTTTCTATTTTGTTTCGCTCACTCTATTGTAAAATTATTCTTTTGAGGCGTTTAGCCGACGAGCACCTGTTAGCTCGATGCACCTTTACTTACTGTCTGCCTACGGGCTGTAAACATGATTAACAAATCCTAGGGTTGATCATGTATGACTTAACTCTTGCTAGTCCTAGCATTTTGTACGACTAGCTTCATGATCAGCTGATATGTAATATTTAGGACGCCTTTTATTGTATATTTGGTGGTCAAACATCTTGTGATTATATTATTTGCTTGAGATTGAGACAGTAGGCTTGACCTTAAGAGATCGTTGGCTTGTAGTAAACCCTCATATCTAGACAGCCGTGACCGTATAGTTGAGATGTATTCTATTTCAATATACGTAGCTGGCTATGTACGCCCCCGCTCTCCAGTATTCTGGTTCTGGGGCGTGACAGAAGCGGTACTTAATTGTTTTCCGATGAACTTCCGTTATCTAGGACGGTGCTCCTACAGCTAATCTGAAACAAATGCTGAGTAAAAAAAAATTTAATTTATAAAGTAATATTAATTAATTATTTGAAATTTAAAATTACTAAACTTTGAATTAAATACTTGAAATGAGTTGATGAAAAGGATATGGCCCATAATTTTTTTTTAAAAAAACCCCGGAGAACCTTAGGCGAATTCGGCCAGAGTTCTGTTGTTGCTGTATGCATTTTAAGCCAGAACCCGAGGCCTTCTCCTATTCATCACTTCCAAACAAATTCATCATCATGGCAGCAGCAGCAGCAGAAGAACACCCCAAACCCTAGCTATTCTCCATTCCTTTTCTTCTAATCTACGTGACGATTTTTATCCAAAATTTGGATTTGTGTGGAGAATCGCGTCCTCTACAACATACTTGTTTCTCGAAAGGTATAACTCCTTCTTTCATCCACTTTCAAATTTTTAGGGTTTCTTAGTTTTGGGAAAGAATGCCTAAGGGATTCAATCCTTTCAAGTGGAAGAAGACCAATGTCAGTGAAGAGGCATCATCTTCTGATCCGAACACGGATTCCCTCTTTTCCCCGATCCAATCGGATGATAGCGTATCGGATGAGTTTTACTTCAAAACTCATGACCAAGCATTGCTTTGGTATGCCGATTTTGCTATACGTACTATATGCACCAGCGCTCCGATTAAATGGACTGTATTTCCTGATCACCATCCCTTGTTTGAGGCATTAGGGTTACACCATCTTGCTACCCTACAATTTTCTATAGCTACTAATGCCCTTAGATTGTTCTATTGTAACTTTGTGTTAGACACTTTTACAGCAAGGACTCGTGTTGGCGGGATAGATATCGAGTTCGATAATGTATTGCTAGTGGAAATCCTTGGTATTCCAAACGAAAGTGCCCCGCTCGATGACATCACCGACTTTGATTTTCCCGATGGCACGACTCTTGTTAGTTTCAAAAATGAGCTTTGTGCGCCCGCACGTGCTCGTCCTAGAAAGTTCAAGGCCAATAACTTGAAATTGTTTAACTACGAGTTATATCGCATCATCTATTCCACTCTTCTTCCCAAATCCACTTCAAAAGATGATGTCACTGCAGTAGAACTCTCTGCCCTATATCACATTCTTAAGGGAATTCTTTTTTCTGTCCCTAAGACTATCATTCAGATGATGGGTAGATGTCGCGGAAGAGAGCGCAATCTCTCTTATGCGATGCTTATCCCACGCATCTTTCAGCGTTTTGACATAGACTTATCTACTTGCGCTCTGGACCCTGATCCCAGGTTTCTCAAGCTTTCTCGTCGTAGCATTGGCACTGCTCCTCCACCTCCTGTACCTGCTCCTACTGCACCTGTTCCTCCTCAGTCTTATCCTATGACTTTTGAGGGTATTCATTAGCACCTTTCGGATCTACAGACTTTCTTTGTTGACACTTCCAGGGAACATGAGTTTCGTGACGTGACTCGGTTCCAGGCTATTGCCAACTCTTTTGCTAATCACAAATTTGCTCAGACGGGTCACTCTGCTAGCTATCTTCCTAGAGACCCTTCTGTATCTGGTTACTGCATTGATGATGAGGCAATCCACTCTCTGTTCCAGCCAGGGAATGCTTACGATTGGTATCGTACTTCTGGTGCTACTCCACACACCTCTGGAGCTGGCACTTCTGGAGCTGATCCATCCGGACATGGTGGACATGCTGGCACTGTAGATGATGACGATGACGATGCGGATAATTTTTGATTTGTCATACTTTTGATACTAATGATTTTGTGTTTTGTTTACTTCGAAATGCTCCGACATTCCAAGCTAGTATCAGTACTCTTATTAGTTATGTGGTTATGATTTGTGACTTTTTTGGCCATGTTATATGCTTTAGTTTAGCATTTTATTCAGTTCAACTTTTCTTATAGTATTATATTTTATTTATGCTTCCATTTACACTACCTGTAAAGTATTCTCTGCTTATCATTTTTTTCCTGTTTGTGACTTTTATACCATGCCTGTGATAAATGTTTTTATCCATATTTTTGTGTTTCTTCATTGATTGTTACTTATGCATATATTGCGGGAGAGCTTTCTCTTTTGCAATTATTTTGCTAAGTGACAACGGAGGAGAAATAAGATCTAACATCTTCATGAATACATGATACAAGTTATGAACAATTTACAGGAACAATTTGGTACATTATATCGGTACAATTGGTATTTAATAAAGACCAAAGATGTTATATCGGTCAAGGTTTATCAATTATCAAAATAGGGGAGATTGTTGGCCCATTGGTCATGGTCAAACCTGATTTTAATAATTGATCAAACTCTGTCTTGATATACAGAACAATTCAGATATTTACTCAAGACGTTTTGGGCACTGCTCAAGACCGAAGCTATGTTTGCCACTCGAGACTGTATTTCCTTCTGCAATGTAATTTTTATTTTGATTGAGTCTAGGAATACATTGTACACCAAGTCGTACTGACAAATAGGCTATCTAAAATTATTTTTCAAAATTGACCTATCATTTTTAAAATTGACCAATGTTTTGAAAACATCTGCTATTTACAAAAAGCTTCTGAAGGATTTCAAAAATCCTAAAATATTTTTCATAAAATAAACCTGACCAACCCTGACAGAACTCGGCCAGAGTTCGGCCAAGGTGAACGTTATATGAATTAATTTTTGAACTTGGCCTCCCTTCAGTTGCGGTTTGTTACATAGAATTCTGTCCGAATTCTGCCCAAATTCTGCCATAGTTCTGTCTTTGGAAAAACTATAAATAGAGAGGAATTCTGATCATTTTAAATCACTCATTCACTTTCATATCTTCTCTTCTAAAGCTTACGTTTCTTCGAAAGAGTTTTCAAAAACTTCCATTTTCAAATCCTAAGCCAGTTATAATTCTCTAGTCAATTTGCCTGTACAGTGCGGTCTAGAAGATTTCAGAGAAATTGCAATTATAGGCTTGATTGAAGAAAGCCTCTTCAAAACTGAAGTTGGTCGAGTTCTTCGTATCAAAGCTCGCGTCTGTAGAAGTTGCAAGGACTTCGTATGAAAACTTGCAGGATTTTCCAATAGTTGATTCAACTGGAAGCTAGAGTTCTTCCGACTGGACTAGTCCCCACAAGAGGGAAACCAATATAAATCTCTGTGTTTGCATTTTCCTTCTGAACTCTTATCTTTATATTTATTACTTTGTGATTATTATTATTTCTATGATCTAACTGCTAACAAAGTTTTTAATTAGCAATATTCCACTGCCTACTCTATTCATCCCCCTTAGAGTATTCTGCTTTACGATTTCGTTCCTACACTTTCTATCTGCATAACAGGACACAGGCATCTCTTAGTTGACTGTTGTGTCCGTTGAAGTCGGATATGTTGAAGTCTGAATACGCCAGGTACCATTCTCTCAACATCTGTTCCTTCCTCTATGTGTAGTTCGAATGTTGTGAGCATCCTTTTTTATTAGGTGTTCTCTCATTATTTTGATCGAGCAACTGACATATATTGATTTGCAGCCCATGGTCTATATTGGGTTATCTTGATAGTGCCTTATATAGTATGCCATGCTCAAGTTTTTACATGAGAAATCTCTTTGTTGTGTTTTTGAATATTTTTGATGTATTCATGTTGCTCTTATCTGCCTTTACTAGTAATGTTTGCAAAATTTTCAACTTTCTGGCCTTTATTTTCCATTCTTCCAAAACAATTTAGTAACTTTCTTTCTATCTTATTCTGGAGATACATTGATGTTATATAAAGTACGTTCTTCAGCATATGTGAAAATTCTTCCTGTTGTGGGATGTATCTTTGAAATGTCAACCTTTCCTGTACTTATTCCATTCAGAACCTGGAAAGCCTTTAGAAATGCAAGGCTGATGCTGCATTGCGTAACTGAACGGTATGCTCGTGATCCTTGCATAACATTTTTGTGGTCTCTGACTTGATGTTATATGCCACCATATTCTTTCTTTCATATTTCTTTGTTGCTGAAATGTAACATACAATTTTTTCAACAATAAAGTGACATGATACTTATTTTATTGGGTACATTGAACACCTTTACATGATTAGTATTGTTCACTTCCATATTGTATACCTGTATAGAAGATTAGTTGTTCAACTTTAGTTTCCATAATCTGGATTTTCTATTATAGTCAAATTATTCCTCGATAAATTAGGAAAACCATATCCCTAACAAGCAAGCTATTCCTTGGAAGATTGGTGATACTATCTTGTATATTGTGGTTAAAATGTAAGAGTTGCACTGGAGTAGATGTTATTTTGAAAGTTTAAATCCAAATGGTTAGGAATCAGTGACGTATATGGATTTGTTTGCTAGAGGTGTATAGAAATTTCTTGGAAAGGTTCTCATGAGATTTTTTTTCCAAGTAAGCATTACTCTAGTTAAAGTATGGATCAAGTTTTGCACTATCGACCGGCCATATTGTATCATTTTGCTCTCCTCTGGAATATTATCTTGCAACCTAGCGGACTGAAAATAATATAGGATGCAAAGCTTTTTTAGAAATATTTGGATAAGGGACCTTCCAGCCGGACCATAAAAGGTCTTCAACCCTGCCTTTAACAGTACCCTTAGTACTCGTGTTATATGTATTAGATTGTCACCACCATCAGCCTTCGAGTGACTTTTACATGATTCTGGTCTTGTGATGCAAACCCAAATCCTCGATCTCTTATCACTGAACTTATCATTTAAGGATGCATGCCACGATCCTATCTCTGGCTCCTGAAGAACACATAAAAATTGAGACACTTCTTCAGCAAAACAATGTGATATGCATGTGTAAGTTTTCTTTTGAAGATGTGGTTCTAAGGTAAAGCTTCTTAAATAGCAACTATACCTGAATGACAACAGAATATGGGGGTTGCATGACAAGCCTCAGTACACCTTTGACAAATGTATATCAAACCTGAAAGCGAATGATGCCTTGAAAAGGTGAAAACATACATGGTTGACATACTTCTAGCCGTTCATCAAGGCAAAAGTAAAAAAAGCCCTATCTGAGCTTTATAGGAAATACCCATCCAAGTTTCAGACTTTCCATGTTATATAAAAAAAATGTAAACATAGAAATATTCACAGGGTATTATATTTCACCCAGTTGAACAAAACCAAACTGGTCCTGAAATCTCGCATTGCTAAGATGATATGACCGCATAAAACTTTAAAATTTGGCATCATTAGTTGATAATGGAAAACATAGTCAAAGGCCCAAGAACTAGTACCTTTATCCAAAGGAGATGAAGCAGCTTCATTCATTTCACCTTATCTTCGTTCGTCATCTAATCTGGCACATTGTTTTCCTCCATGCATGGAATGTCCATTTGCCAAAAATGTAATATGTATGGACAAATTAACAAATCTGCTGCTAGGAGTGCTGCAAAGTTACTGTATGACTGGGCTAGAAATCCAAATGTATACGAGTCAATTGCTTTATCAGTTTTTACAGATTTGGCATGTATCGTGAGAGATGAGCAGAGCACCGAATATAGAAGTGATTTTGGTAGCCTGATTGGCTGTGGTGAAGTTCGCTGCTTATTCAATTCCAGAAAGCATGCAGTTGATCTTCCTCAATGTCTTTCTTGGAGGCCATTATGTCGATTGTTTCTTTGGTGGAGCTGGTAGCATGTTACATGGTATGGATGATCCCACATGAGCTTGAACCTAGAATCACTCCATAATTTCATTTCTTGCCTTTATCCACTTGATAAACATTTTTCCTTTTGTAATAGATGCATCATGTGGCCATACGTAGAAGTTTTGTACTTTCGAAGTAAACTTAAGTCATAAGGGTAAAAACTCAATTATGCAGCTTGACTAGAGAGACCTACCCGTTTTCTGCCACTGGAAAGGTGAAATTGTGACTTCCCCTGCTTTACTAAATTTACTCTAGTTTCTACCTTTAGATTTCTTCATCTAGGTTTCCGAATTATGTGTACTTTGATCACTCTTCTATGGATTTTCATAAGATTGGGTTATAATATGAAGCCTTTATCCCAAATTTGATGGTTTAATGACCCCTATTTCCCATCCAGAAGTTGGTTTAGTTAGAGAGTTAGCTTGAACCCATGGGAAAATGCATCAGTAAGACAAAAGGACTAAGAAATCTAGAAGCTGTCTGCTTTCAAAGTACTGTATTAGTCACACTTGAGTGATTACTGTTAGAATTTTTATCGTACCCTGTCGATTCATGAGATGAAGAACATAAATTAAATTGTGGATGCATACCTGAATCCATGATAGGCTTGATGGATCTTGAAGCGGTCGTCCTTTTGTGGGGTTCAATCTTTCAACTTGCTACGACCCTTAATGACAAAGATGAATCCAAATTCTTTGTCCCTCTATGTCTGTTGATGGGGATACAAAAGAGAAAAAGAGAAACCTCTCTTTTGGTGGCCGTATAAGTTGGAGACCATAACCCTAATGAATACATATATTTATATATTTTGATATTTCTAATTTGTCCCCTCATTAAATTAGAATTATCTTCGATATATACACATTATTTCCATGACAATTATACCCTTAAGCCAATTTCCAAATAGACTACTTTAATTTGGCTTAATTATTTAGATAGCCCAACACAATTAATTTTACATGTGTGGCCCATATTATTGAACAATTCCAACAATCTTCCACTGGGCCACATATGTAGCCTTATAATCCTTAGGGTATATCCGGACAATCTCGTCCATTAACCATATCAACATAGGATCAAAGCGGCATTTGTCACATATAGCGTAACTAAACATCAATGGTCACATATACCAATATAGCAAAACGACATAGATCAATCATAGATGCGTAGCATAGAAATTACACGCAATGTGGTCAATACATGTCTATTTCCAACTGGTCCTCCTTAACTTTAGTGAGATCAAATACTTTAACATAATGAAAACAGAATGAACTGAATTTTCCATATATCTGATCAGATAAATATCCAAAATACTTTAATATATAAATGTGTCCAAAACCAAATAGCACCCAAATACATAAAATACGAACTCCCACTAAACTGACATATCATCAAATGAGATAACACCCATATGAGGAGTGTGCTCATGAAAGACCTTGGGTGGTAACCCTTTTGTGAGCGGATCCGCTAACATGGAGTTTGTCCCAATGTGCTCTATGGACACTTCACCATTCTGAATTCCCTCCTTCACAACTCGAAACTTTATGTCAATATGCTTTGACTTATATGAGATTCTGTTGTTATTAGAATATAGTACTGCTGATTTATTATCACAATATAACTTGAGTGGTCTTTCAACACCCTCCAGAATGTGTATCCCAGTGACAAAATTTTGCAACCATATTCCATGATTAGATGCCTCAAAATATGCTATAAACTCTGCTGCCATAGTGGATGAAGCTATGAGTGTTTATTTGACACTCTTCCAAGATATAGCTCCTCCATCTAACAGGTAAACATAACCTGATGTGGATCTCCTGCTGTCTTGGCATCCAGCAAAATTGGAGTCGGAATACCCTATGATCTCCAGCTGATCCGATCTCCTATAAGTGAGCATGTAACCTTTTGTTCTCTGTAAGTATCTCATGACCCGTTTGGCTACTTTCCAATGATCCCAGGGTTACTTAAATATATGCCAAGAATTACAACTATGTACGCAATATCCGGACGTGTACACACCTGAGCATACATTAGACTCCCCACAGCTGATGAATAGGGGATCAATTACATTTCCTTAATTTCAAGGCTATTCTTAGGGCACTGATTGAGACTGAACTTGTCTCCTTTAGCGACTGGGATGCACCTGGTTTGAATTCCTGCATGCCAAATCTTTTAAGTACTTTATCGATATAGCTCTTTTGTGATAAACCAAGAATACCTCGAGAACGATCTCGGTGTATTTGAATTCCTAATACAAAAGAGACGTCACCAAGATCTTTTATCTCAAAGTTATTTGATAGAAATTTCTTAGTGTCATGCGATATGTCTATATCATTTGTGGCAAGCAGTATATCATCAACATACAAAACCTGAAAAATAATTTTACTCCCACTGAATTTGTGATACACACAATCATCAACAACGTTAACCTCAAAGCCAAACGAGGTAACAACTTGGTGAAATTTACAGTACCACTGACGAGAAGCTTGCTTGAGTCCATAAATAGATTTTGTCAATTTGTATACCATATTATTTGGATCTTCCGACACAAAATTTTCTGGCTGCACCATATAAATAGTTTCGTCAATGTTACCATTGAGAAACGTCGTTTTGACATCTATTTGATGTAACTCAAGATCAAAATGTGCAACAAGTGCCATGATTGTTCTAAAATAGTCTTTCAAAGAAACCATAGAGAAAGTCTCTTTAAAATAAATCCCTTCCTTTTGAGTAAAGCCTTTAGCTACAATACGTGCTTTATACCTCTCCACATTATCCTTCGAATCCTTCTTGGTTTTAAATATCCATTTACAACCAATGGGCTTCACATCTTTTGGTAATAGGATAAGTTTTCAAACTTTATTGTCTTGCATGGACTTATACTCCTTATTCATTGCATCAATCCACTTTTGAGAATTGGAACTTTCTATGGCCTGACGGAAATTGATTGGATCATCTTCCAATATTCCATGGTCTTTCTCATGTTCCTGGAGAAATATGATAAAATCATCCAAAATTGCATTTCTCCTTTCTCTGGTGGACCGTCTTAATGGCACCAATTCTTGAGGTTGTTGAGTTTGTTCCTCATGAACAACTACCTCATCTTGAATGGGGGGTGCCTCTATGTTGTCTTATTGATGTAGCTCAATATCGACTTGTAGAGGTAATTCAATATTGTCTTGTTGAGGTTTCAGATTCACTTCTTGAACAATGACAGGTACAGAAATCTGCACATCGTCAAAAGTGACAGTAGGGATCGTAACCGATTCCTCCTTAAATACAATGTCACTAACTTTATTTCTTCTCCCAAACTCAACATCCTCAAAAAATATGGCAGTTTCCGTCTCAAAAATTATCTTTTTAGTGGGATCGTAAAATTTATAACCCCTTCATCGCTCCGCATAGCCAATAAAGTAGCTGCTTATAGTTTTGGGGTCCAATTTCTTTTCATATGGCTTATAAGGCCTTGCCTCAGCTGGACAACCCCAAATATATAAATGCTGCAAATTAGGTTTTCTGCCTGTCCAAAGCTCATAAGGTGTTTTTGCAGCCGCTTTAGTTGGCATTCTATTCAGAATGTAAGCTGTTGTTTTAAGTGCTTCACCCCAGAGTGACTCTGGTAAGGTAGAGTGACTAATCATACTCCTCACCATATCCTTAAGAGTCCTATTTTGTCTTTCAGTTATACCATTCATGCTAGGTGATCTGGCATGGTGTACTATGGGACGATTCCACATTCCTCTAGGAATTTAGCAAACGGTCCTGGACGTGGTTCACCTGATCCATCAGATCTACCGTAGTATTCTCCACCGCGGTCAGACCTGATGACTTTTATTCTTCTGTTGAGTTGGTTCTCAACTTCAACTTTAAATGATTTGAACACATCCAAAGAATGTGATTTCTCATGAATGAGATATAGGTAGCCATATCTAGAATAGTCGTCTATGAATGATATAAAATATTCTTGACCATTCCAATAAGCCGAAGGGAATGGTCCACAGATATCAGTATGAATCAATTCTAAGACTTTTTTAAACCTATTGGCACCTAATCTCTTTGTTTTGGTCTGTTTTTCCTTTATACATTCAACACAGACATTAAAGTCTGTGAAATCAAGGAAATCCAAAATCCTATCAGACACAAGTCGTTCAACTCTATTTCTAGAGATGTGACATAATCGCTTGTGCCATAGTGGTACTAAATTTTCATTATTAATTTTGCGTTTAGTACCACATGACTCCACATGCAAGGTTTCATTGTAAGATGCAATAGTTTCAAGTGAATATAGGTTATCATAAACATTAAGAAAACCATTACCAATAATATTTGAATTTAAAGATAGACTAAACTTATTATTTCCAAATGAACAATGGTAACCAGATTTGTCCAGTAAGGAAACTGAAACTAAATTCCGTCTAAAACACGGTACAAAAAAAGTGTCTATCAAATCCAAATAATAACCGGTTTCCAATAATAACCTAAAATGTCCTATTGCTTCCACTTCTACCGACTTGCCGTCACCCACATAGATGTATCTTTCACCATCAATTGGCTTTCTGTAATATCCACTTTATAGCAATTAGGGTAATTTTTTTATCATTTAATTTTAATAATAATAATTTCTGGTGAATTTTAAATTAATTTAAAACTATTTAAATTAGTGATTTGGGATTTTGATGTTTTGTTAGTGTAACCTTAGAATGACTTAACCTAGAGACTAACCATGACCTTGGAGACCTAGCTAACATGTTTGTGATAGTAGTTGGACCCTAATCTAGCAAGGAATGACTTAGAAACTAAGTGGAGATTGGAAATTAAGTTGCTAGTTTGGGCCTTTAGCTTAAGGGCTAGTTTTTACAACCTAGAAGAGGATTTGGGCCATTGTGACTTAACCAAAACCCTAGCCCACCATAAGTGGCCGGCCCTAACATCCATCAACAGCCCCTCACCCCTATAAAGACCATCATTAGCCCCCTTTCTTCCCCCTTACAAGAAACCCTAACCCTAGTTTTGAGTTCTTCACCAAAATTTGTCCCCTTCCTCAAATCAACTCCAAATTCAACCAAAACAATTGCATTTCAATCCCCTTGAGTAGAGAATGTCTCTATTGGTTAGCTAGGAAGGATTTGGAGCAATTTGGCCATTGGAGCTTGGTGAGAGATCTATTCTTGGAAGTTTCATAGGGATTCCAACTCCCAATTGGTAAGAGCCTCTAAACCTATTCTAATTTTAGAATTTCTTCCATGGATGCATTCATTTAGGGTCCCTCTAGCATTTGGAAGAAGTTGGGTCAGAATTGGATCCATTAGGGGTGTGTGTCGGAGGAGTATCAGATGTGTATATAGGTGTTCGATAAAATGTCCCATAGGAAGTTTTGATCACCAATTTCTAAAATAATTATATAATTAGGTAGCTAATTATATGTAGATTATTATGGTCTATGACTGAGTTGAAATTATTGTGTTTTGGTGTGTGTTTTTGGACACGGAGACACCAGGGCAGATCTTTCCTGTGCACAGTAAATGTCCTGCTACTGCCGTGTCCAAACTCCCTGGAGACGACACGATATTGAGTGCCACTAGTTGGTACCGGTAGGGGCACTGACTGACATGTCACCCAAGAAGTTTAGGGTGGATTGGTGTAGTGTGCTTGAAGTTATTCGACTCACAAGTGTCAATCGAGATGTTGCACACACTGTTTTGACACTGGATTCTTGCTGTCTGTTTGACACCACTTGGACACGTTTGTGGACATGTTTGACACTTGGACACTTGCTGGGCACTTAGTAGACACGATGAAACTCTTCACAACACCCTTGCCTTGACACTTCGTGTCACATATGGCCCGACACACACGCACGACACCCACTGTCTGCACAGTTTCTGACACTCGTTCGACACACTGTTTTGGACACATTTGTTGACACATGATAAACACTCTATTGACACACCACTAGTCGACACAGGTAGACATCATATTGGACACTTGGTTTCACTCTTGACACTAAGATACTAGGTCTGCATAATTAAGCCTACAGCACATATATGTCTGATTCACACACTCACACTTGCTGATGCCATTTGACACAATTAGCCACTGTCTTGACACACTTAGGACAACTTTGTTGGATGCAAACGTTGTCACGCCCCAGAACCAGAATACTGGAGAGCGGGGGCAGACATAGCCAGCTACGTATAATGAAATGGAATCCATCTCATCATGCGGTCACGGCTGTCTAGATATGTGAGGGTTTATCTACAAGCCATCAGTCTCTTAAGGTCATAAATTATCCTATTGTCTCAATCTCAACCAACTAGTAATAATTACAAGATATCAGACCACCAAATATAGAATTGTAAGGCGTCCCAAAAATTACATATCCAGGTGATCATGAAGCTAGTCGTACAAAATGTAAGGACTAGCAAGAGTTAAGTCATACATGATCAACCTCGAGTTGCCAATCATGTTACAGCCCGTAGGCAGACAGTAAGTAAAATATACACGAGCTAACACTTGCTCGGCGGCTAAACGCCTTGAAAGAATAATGTACAATTACAGTAGAAGGACAAAAGAAACCCACTCGTTGCCAGGATTCCCCCTAGTGGTCACCATCTGGCCGGAAAGCAGGTAGATCCTTTGCTGCTGCTGCGGTATCTGGCCATACAAAACCAGCTAGATCAGACCCCAGAAAGAGGAAGTGCCACAAAGGAGGCTTCACTTAGGAACTAAAACCAGCAAATTAGCACAAGAATATAATTACTTAATAAGAGACAGTAATTTAAGAAAAACATGACAGGTGAATATAAAAGACAATCTTGTACAGAATCAATAAAATACAGAACATATGGAAAAGCGTGACAGGATGATATATGATGAGATAACCATGGGACTATTCAGATAACCAGGTTACAACCCGTAAACCAAACAAGGACCGGGGTTGTAACCCTTCGTCTGAACGGAACTTGGCTTCTCCCACCATTTATCGGCAAGGTAAATATAAAAAATCGAGACATGTAACAATCTTGTACAGGATCAAGACAAGACTAGACAGATTGAACCCCATCCAACATTCACGGCCAAGCAATAAGTACGGCTTGCTACTTTAACTAACTAGGGTTATCACAGGCCTAGTTACTAGCAAATACAATGAGAATTCCAAGTCCGGTTACCTGTCTGTTACTACCTGAGTGATCCCAACAAGAAAAGGAAAAGATAGCTGGATATAGCAGACACACTGTAGTAAGATACATGTGTCCTAAGGTACCACACTCGACGGCGGGCTGGAAGTGCGCTCATCTCGACGGATAGCAACAAATCCCATGTATATATATATATCTATAAGGCCGGGACCAAAGGGGCAACAGGTAACTGGGAAATTTTCCATGAACTATTTGATCAATCTAGTCATTAACCTAGCCAGATTCAGTATGAACCCCTGACCGTGGTACTTAGGGATCATGCCCTAGACATGATGCAAGACACACAGGACTCGTAATTTATACAAGCACAATCATCCACGGTGTCCAGGCCAATAAATTAATTAGTCAAGAGTACGCCACGACGGGCCACTATCATTATCATTATTACTTATCAAGCGTGCGCCACGATGGGCCACTATCAAGCATGTCAGGGTACTTGTCAAGAGTGCACCACTATGGGTCACTGTCATGTCAGGTCATTATTTAAAATTAACATTAATCTGGTATAAGCGTGTATGCAATAACTAAATATAAACAGGGTGCAAGAGTTGTGGAGGAATCATGCGGCTCAGGGAGACGGGGCATAACTTCCACATACGAACTCAATTTAAGGTGCTCCAGAGATATTCGGAAAGGTAAGACAAAGATCTAAAACTTTTATGTTTTAAGTTTTTCGAAATTATGGCTAGAAAATAGCTTAATTTGGCAAAAAACAGTCATTCTGTGCACTTTTTATGCCAAAAAATCAATTCTGCGTAAAATAGGTAAAAGGAGAGGGTTCCAGCGTAAAATTTTACATTCTGGGTACCATTCAGCGTAAAATATGCAATTTCAGGGTTCCCTGCGTAAAATATTACATTCTGGATAATATCCAGCGTAATTTACGCAATTCCAGGGTTTCCTGCGTAAAATATTATATTCTAGATGATATCCAGCGTAATTTACGCAATTCCAGTGTTCCCTGCGTCATTCTGGATGATATCCAGTGTAATTTACGCAATTCCAGGGTTCCCTGCGTAAAATTTTTATTTTACGCAAGCCTTCCTGCGTAAATTCTGATTTTACGCTAGCCTTCCTGCGTAAATTCTGATTTTACGCTAGCCATCCTGCGTAAATTCCGATTTTACGCCAGAACCAGATTCTTCAGCCGACATGAAAATTCAGAAAACTTGTTTTGGCCATAAAAATTTCATTTTAACTCGAAATAAGGTGAATCAAAAACCAAATTCACACAAAATTTCGTGCTCTTGCTCATGGAACTATTAGTTTTCAAAAATAACTAGTTTTCGTAGATCAAAACCAAGAAAACTCCATGAACTCAAAGTTAAAATGTAGATCTAGAAGAATCTATCCCTCAAAATTAAAAACTCCATGTTCTAAAGAGGTTTATAATCATGTAAATAAAATAATGGAACAATAAAAATCAAGATCCCTCAAGAAGCAAGTTGCACTTGCCTAAACCTCTTGGTAGGTGGAGAGCAACGGTGAGGAAGAAGAAGAGTGAATGATGAGAGAGAAAGAGGGTGGGGTTAATAAATGAGGATGGTGGTGGTAGGTAGGGGCTCACCTTGGTTCATGATGGACCAAGTAAACTAAGCCAAGCCGAACCAACCCAATCCTTCTCCCATCCGAATAAAACCAAGCTCCACATAATCAAAATAAATCCATGAACGATAAATGGCAATTAAACCACAATGCTAAATATGAAAATAAACCACAACTAACTAATCAAAGAAAATAAGAAATACGGGTCAGAAATACGAGCACGTATAGAATACGTATCACGAATTTCGGGGCACTACATCCTACCCACCTTAAAAGAATTCCGTCCTCGAAATTTAATCAAGAGGCTAGAGATGTCGGGACAGCTATACTATCGCAAGCAATCTACGCTACCAATCAATCATACAATCATACATGCAAGCAAGGAATCGAAGTGCAAGGCATAAGAAAGATATTACACTCACGAGCCAAACCGATTGGGATAACGTGATCGGATATCATCCTTACACTCCCACGTTTGACTCTCCAAGGAGCGATGAACTCAAGCAACACAAACTAAACTGATAGTCTTGTGCTCGAGATCTCTCTCTTTGGTCAAACAGGGACACGGGCCTCTCCTCATACGAAAAGTTTGGTACCAATAGCCATTTTTGAATGATCTAGGACATGGCTCGGGCCCGAGATATACCGTTGTAATTATGATACATGAAACATGACATGTGTCCCGCATGACGACGGTGGAAAGTAAGACAATAGGACACAGATACCTCTCTGCCGATTCTGGATCTGGGCCTGGGCTAGGGCGAACTGCTGAGGCCTCTGTTGCTGGAAGGCCTGGGCCTGAGACGGCAATGGACCCGGGAACGGGAGCTGCTGTGGTTGGTGAACTGGAGCTGGTTCTGGTGCTGGTGCTGGTCCCATAACCGAGGGACTAGTCACTGTCGACGATGATCTGTTTCTGAATGGACAAGATCTCATCATGTGGTCCGGCGAACCAAAAACCAAGTACAATCCCTGGGCTCTACGGCACTCAGTAACAACATGCCCAGGCTTCCCGCAATGAGAACAACCAGTTGCAAAAGGCCGCTTCTGCTTCTGCTGCTGGAGATAGGTCGGGGCAGAATGCTGTAAGGAGGTAACCGAATCTGTCCTTGTAGCTCCAATGGTCAGGGCCCTAGCTGCTGGGGCCGGTGCTGAGGATTGGTTCATCTGGTAGTGAGACCGCTTCCGACCTCCGGTCCGGTCCACTATCCTTCGGGAAGTGTACTCATGCCTCCTCGCTGCTCGCAAGACGACATCAAAAGTTCTGTGCTCGAACTGCTCTACTGCCAATATGATCTCCAAGTGGAGCCCCTGCTGAAATCGCTGTGCTCTGTCTAGCTCGGTTGCCACCAAGGTGGGAGCAAACCGACTCAACCTTGAAAACTCGGCCGCATATCCGTCGACCGTCCTGTTCATCTGCCTGAGATTACTAAACCTGGTCTGCAGGTCATATCTGTAGTGCCCCGCTCCGCGAAGGTACTAGATAGACAGAAAGATCGGATTGCTGGCTCTGCAATAGAAGACGATTAATCTGGGTGAGTGGACAAAGACTCATTTTATGATTCGCTTACGCCTAATAAGAATCAGAGTTTTTGATTGAATGCTTTTGTTAACAAGACAGTAATCTTGAGTATGCTTAAAAGAGAATCTGCACTTTGTCTGCTAAGAAAGAGAACTGTTTCCTGCATGAAAAGAAGATGGAATTGTTTATAAATTGCTCGATTGATGCATGATTCATTTGATATCGCATGCGCATTAGGGAATCCACTTAGTGACGAGCTGAACCCTAGAGAGTCACAGCGGCTAGCGACGAGCTGAACCCATGCGAGTCACAGCGGTTAGCGACGAGCTGAACCCAAGAGAGTCACAGCGGCTAGCGATGAGCTGAACCCATGCGAGTCACAGCGGTTAGCGACGAGCTGAACCCGTGGGAGGCACAGCGGCTAAGATGGAAATGATTGTGGCTTTTCAAAAGATGTGTTTTCAAAAGATATGTAAACTGACTAATGCATTCATGAAATGAATCTAGGTAAAGAGTAGCAAGATCACATCACAAGATAATGTTTTCTCATTAAATGAACAGTGATCGTTTCAGAAGAATGTAGCCCCTTTGTTCACACCATTCACCAGTATGCTGATATACTGACCCACCATCAGTCTGCATGCAGGTGCACTATGCATCGAGAAGAAGAGTCCGAAGCGATAGCCTGAGCCTCATCCTCAGGAGCCAGAAATCAGAAGAGATGCCAAGAGACGACATCTGTTACAAAGAGTTTGGTTTTGTATATAAAGGGATGTAATGTATGGGAACGAAATCATTGTAATCTGTATTATTTCTGAGAGAATGTAACATTGTATCAGAGAGAATTGAGAGCTTGTAATCTGTTCAAATGAAATTAATAAAGAGAAATGTTCTTATTACCATTGTGTTCAATACTTGTATTCTAAAATATGTCCGCTGCTGCTTCAATTATCTGCGATACGTTCCGCTGCGTATTGTCAACTTGTCTATCTTCTCTTGTTCCAGGTCTTGGCCTTGTGCAAGCGCAACTTAGGCTTGCACGGCATCACGCCTTAGCGAGGACGAACGGTCCCAAAGAGCCCGAAGCGAGGACGAAAGGGACTCTGCGGGATCGGGGCGTGACAGAATGGTATCAGAGCAACACGATCCTCTGGCCAATTTTGATTCAATTGAATTTGTACATGTCTTCTGATCGAAATTCCGTTGCCTACTCGATATCAATAATGAGATGAACGTTCCATACAATAAGTCCGTAAATATTTTATAATGGCGAAGGATGAGGACTATCGCTGCTAAGGATATCGTAAGTTTCTCCTTAAGTTTCGAGGACGAAACTTCTTTTCGGTGGGTAATTATGTAGTGCCCCGCTCCGCGAAGGCACTAGATAGACAGAAAGATCGGATTGCTGGCTCTGCAACAGAAGACGATTAATCTGGGTGAGTGGACAAAGACTCATTTTATGATTCGCTTACGCCTAATAAGAATCAGAGTTTTTGATTGAATGCTTTTGTTAACAAGACAGTAATCTTGAGTATGCTTAAAAGAGAATCTGCACTTTGTCTGCTAAGAAAGAGAACTGTTTCCTGCATGAAAAGAAGATGGAATTGTTTATGAATTGCTCGATTGATGCATGATTCATTTGATATCGCATGCGCATTGGGGAATCCACTTAGTGACGAGCTGAACCCAAGAGAGTCACAGCGGCTAGCGACGAGCTGAACCCATGCGAGTCACAGCGGTTAGCGACGAGCTGAACCCAAGAGAGTCACAGCGGCTAGCGACGAGCTGAACCCATGCGAGTCACAGCGGTTAGCGACGAGCTGAACCCGTGGGAGGCACAGCGGCTAAGATGGAAATGATTGTGGCTTTTCAAAAGATGTGTTTTCAAAAGATATGTAAACTGACTAATGTATTCATGAAATGAATCTAGGTAAAGAGTAGCAAGATCACATCACAAGATAATATTTTCTCATTAAATGAACAGTAATCGTTTCAGAAGAATGTAGCCCCTTTGTTCACACCATTCACCAGTATGCTGATATACTGACCCACCATCAGTCTGCATGCAGGTGCACTATGCATCGAGAAGAAGAGTCCGAAGCGATAGCCCGAGCCTCATCCTCATGAGCCAGAAATTAGAAGAGATGCCAAGAGACGACATCTGTTACAAAGAGTTTGGTTTTGTATATAAAGGGATGTAATGTATGGGAATGGAATCATTGTAATCTGTATTATTTCTGAGAGAATGTAACATTGTATCAGAGAGAATTGAGAGCTTGTAATCTGTTCAAATGAAATCAATAAAGAGAAATGTTCTTATTACCATTGTGTTCAATACTTGTATTCTAAAATATGTCCGCTGCTGCTTCAATTATCTGCGATACGTTCCGCTGCGTATTATCAACTTGTCTATCTTGTCTTGTTTCAGGTCTTGGCCTTGTGCAAGCGCAACTTAGGCTTGTACGGCATCACGCCTTAGCGAGGACGAACGGTCCCAAAGAGCCCGAAGCGAGGACGAAAGGGACTCTGCGGGATCGGGGCGTGACAATATCTAGCCACTGCGTCGAAGTACTTGGTCTGAAACATATCACTGAATACCGCCCACATGACAGGCGTACCCAAACTCGCGGCTTACATAGCCCACCAACTGCAGGCTAGATCTAGTAACTGCAGGCGCACCACAGCCACCTTCTCTGCTTCAGGGGTCCTGGCTGCCTCCAAGATAACTTCAATGTCCTGTAGCCAGGCATCTGCAGCAATAGCATCCTCACGGCCGTCGAAGAAGGGAGGGTTCAGGCGCTTAAAATTGTTGACCGCACTATTCCCCCGAGGACCACTTCCGCTCATAGCTTCTTGTACTGCTTGCTGGAAGGCATCACCTCGACGATCTTGAGACGCAAGCAACTCACGGATGAGCCCTATCAAGACCCCATCCTCTGACCCTGCTGGCTGAACTGGCTGGACTGGGGGCTCAGGTTCTCCAGAAGGCATGGCTCGGGAGGCGGCTGCTGAGGACTGATCTTGATCTTCTTGCTGTTGCTGGTCTGCCGGCCAAACTTCTTCTGGCTGATCAACAGAAATGATGCCACTGAAGCAATAACATCGGAAATATTAAGGAAGAACCAGGATAGAACAATGATGCAAGCATGTTATCAAGTCAGGGATCCAAGGAGATAAGAAGATACGAGTGGAGATCAAAAGCGAGTACAGATTGAGACATCTATCCGGTAAACCCCCACATTTCTTGATTGACAAGACCTGCATGGGCCACCACTTAAACCATGTCACGCCCCAGGACCAGAATACTAGAGAGCGGGGGCAGACATAGCCAGCTACGTATAATGAAATGGAATCCATCTCGCCATACGGTCACGGCTATCTAGATATGTGAGGGTTTATCTACAAGCCATCAGTCTCTTAAGGTCATAAATTATCCTATTGTCTCAATCTCAACCAACTAGTAATACTTACAAGATATCAGACCACCAAATATAGAATTGTAAGGCGTCCCAAACATTACATATCCAGGTGATCATGAAGCTAGTCGTACAAAATGTAAGGACTAGCAAGAGTTAATTCATACATGATCAACCTCGAGTTGTCAATCATGTTACAGCCCGTAGGCAGACAGTAAGTAAAATATACACGAGCTAACACTTGTTCGGCGGCTAAACGCCTCGAAAGAATAATGTACAATTACAGTGGGAGGACAAAAAAAACCCACTCGTTGCCAGGATTCCCTCTAGTGGTCACCATCTGGCCGGAAAGCAGGTAGATCCTTTGCTGCTGCTCCGGTATCTGGCCATACAAAACCAGCTGGGTCAGACCCCAGAAAGAGCAAGTGCCACATAAGAGGCTTCACTTAGGAACTAAAACCAGCAAATTAGCACAAGAATATAGTTACTTAATAAGAGACAGTAATTTAAGAAAAACATGACATGTGAATATAAAAGACAATCTTGTACAAAATAATTAAAATACAGAACATATGGAAAAGCGTGACAGGATGATATACGATGAGATAACCATGGGACTATTCAGATAACCAGGTTACAACCTATAAACCAAACAAGGATCGGGGTTGTAACCCTTCGTCTGAACAGAACTTGGCTTCTCCTACCATTTATCGGCAAGGTAAATATAAGAAATCGAGACATGTAACAATCTTGTACATGATCAAGACAAGACTAGACAGATTGAACCCCATCCAACATTCACGGCCAAGCAATAAGTACGGCTTGCTACTTTAACTAACTAGGGTTATCACATGCCTAGTTACTAGCAAATGCAATAAGAATTTCAAGTCCGCTTACCTGTCTATTACTACCTGAGTGATCCCATCAAGAAAAGAAAAAGATAGCTGGATATAGCAGACACACTGTAGTAAGATATATGTTTCCTAAGGTACGATACTCGACGGCGGGCTGGAAGTGCGCTCATCTCGACGGATAGCAACAAATCCCATGTATATATATATATATATATATATATAAGGCCGGGACCAAAGGGACAACAGGTAACTGGGAAATTTTTTATGAACTATTTGATCAATCTAGTCATTAACCTAGCCAGATTCAGTATGAACCCCTGACCGTGGTACTCAGGGATCATGCCCTAGACATGATGCAAGACACACAGGACTCGTAATTTATACAAGCACAATCATCCACGGTGTCCAGGCCAATGAATTAATTAGTCAATAGTGCGCCACGACGGGCCACTATCATTATCATTATTACTTATCAAGCGTGCGCCACGACGGGCCACTATCAAGCATATCAGGGTACTTGTCAAGAGTGCACCACTACGGGTCACTGTTATATCAGGTCATTATTTAAAATTAACATTAATCTGGTATAAGCGTGTATGCAATAACTAAATATAAACAGGGTGCAAGAGTTGTGGAGGAATCATGCGGCTCAGGGAGACGGGGCATAACTTCCACATATGAACTCAATTTAAGGTGCACCAGAGATATTCGAAAAGGTAAGACAAAGATCTAAAACTTTCATGTTTTAAGTTTTTCGAAATTATGGCTAGAAAATAGCTTAATTTGGCAAAAAATAGTCATTCTGTGTACTTTTTATGCCAAAAAAATCAATTCTGCGTAAAATAGGTAAAAGGAGAGGGTTCCAGCGTAAAATTTTACATTCTGGGTACCATTCAGCGTAAAATATGTAATTTTAGGGTTTCCTACGTAAAATATTACATTCTGGATGATATCCAGCATAATTTATGCAATTCCAGGGTTCCCTGCGTAAAATATTACATTCTGGATGATATCTAGCGTAATTTACGCAATTTCAGGGTTTTCTGCGTAAAATATTACATTCTGGATGATATCCAGCGTAATTTACGCAATTCTAGGGTTCCCTGCGTAAAATTTTTATTTTACGCAAGCCTTCCTGCGTAAATTCTGATTTTACGCTAGCCTTCCTGCGTAAATTCTGATTTTACGCTAGCCTTCCTGCGTAAATTTTGATTTTACGCCAGAACCAGATTCTTCAGCCGACATGAAAATTCAGAAAACTTTTTTTGGCCATAAAAACTTCATTTTAACTCGAAATAAGGTGAATCAAAAATCAAATTCACACGAAATTTTGTGCTCTTGCTCATGGAACTATTAGTTTTCAAAAATAACTAGTTTTAGTAGATCAAAACTAAGAAAACTCCATGAACTCAAAGTTAAAATGTAGATCTAGAAGAATCTACCCATCAAAATTAAAAACTCCAAGTTCTAAAGAGGTTTATAATCATGTAAATAAAAGAATGGAACAATAAAAATCAAGATCCCTTAAGAAGCAAGTTGCACTTGCCTAAACCTCTTGGTAGGTGGAGAGCAACGGTGAGAAAGAAGAAGAGTGAATGATGAGAGAGAAAGAGGGTGGGGTTAATAAATGAGGATGGTGGTGGTAGGTAGGGGCTCACCTTGGTTCATGATGGACCAAGTAAACCAAGCCAAGCCGAACCAACCCAATCCTTCTCCCATCCGAATAAAACCAAGCTCCACTTAATCAAAATAAATCCATGAACGATAAATGGCAATTAAACCACAATGCTAAATATGAAAATAAACCACAACTAACTAATCAAAGAAAATGAGAAATACGGGTCAGAAATACGAACACGTATAGAATACGTATCACGAATTTTGGGGCACTACAAACGCATACACTGCACTCATTTGTCCATCCATATATTGTTCAGATCAGGTGTTCTTTAATTTGTTCAGTCTTTTCTTGGGGGATCTGTCCACCTTATGACTAATGCTCATTCCCCTACATTCAATCTTAGTCCCTACTAGAGTAATGTATCTGTCCCTCGCTCAAACCAATTCTTGTTCTGCCCATTTTAGTTGGGTATCATTTTTCCTATTTGACTACATTTTAGTACCAGACCCCATCTAAGATAAGTCCATGTTCTTAACTAAATGCTTTGCCATTGCTTTCATGTTCCAGTTTTTAACCACCTAATTAGTATCAGTTTTCATATTTGGAGAGATATGCTGCATCATGTCCACTACCTACCAACATATAGTCCCAATGCATAGCTTGTGTTCACTTCTATATGTTTTGAGTTCAGTCATTCTAAAATGGTTATGCCTCCATATTACTTCAGGTTGAACCTTAAGTTCAGACTTGAATTCTTTGTTCTGTCTTAGAAGCCAGGCCTTGCTAATGTTCTATCCCTGCATTGTGGTTAAGTGTCCAAACTCTAGTTCATTCTGGATGCATGACCAGTCCCATATGAGACATGTATCGAACATCGAATTCAGATTCTGAGACTTAAAGTTCTGTTCTCTTTCATCATGAAGCTATGTCCTGCATCGCCTAATGGGTCTTCGTTCATTTGATTGGTATAAGCCCCCTTCCTCTAACATGTATCCAGAACTATTTTGTCTATGCCCAGTCCAGTTGCTTTTAGTTTCAGTCCTACTCACCCTTGTATCAGTCCAGAAATGGACTTGAGTTCACTGTCTAGTTCATGTTTAGGATCATTCCTATTGTCCATTCTCTGATTGGTTCAGTCCCCAATTGGGTTGGTTAGCCATGCTTTACATTATGTATATGTGGGTGTTGTTGAGGGCTTGCCTCAGTTTCATTTTGCCCTCAGTATGCAGATTTATATAGCTGAGTTAGCCATGTGTTATACTTGTATATAGCACATATATATAATATGACATATATTATACATTATATATTTATTATATATGTATCTGTGACTTACATTATATGTATAGAGATATGTGAAGTTGAGGGCTAAAGGTAAGTATCCTATGTATCTTGTGCAATATATATAGTTTGGAACATTACATATATATATATATATATATCTGTTATATATGATTCGTGATTACATTATATGTTAGATTATGGGATATGTTAGGTTATGGGGTTATGTGTTATATCATAGAGAATGATATGGTTATGGTTAGGGGTAAAGAAATACAATTTTGAGGATTTATGAAATGACTAGTGTAAAATATATATATATATATATATATATATATATATATATATATATATATATATATATATATATATATATATATATATATATATATATATATATATGTGATATTTTAAGATAGGTATTAGTATATGGTTAGTTTATGAGTTTAGCCTAATATAAAGCTGACCTAGAGAGTTGACCAATAGACTATTTAGCCAAACCCTAAAATTAGCTAAGTTGACCATTGACCAAGGTTGACCTAGTTTGACTCGTGTAGTTGACCGGAGTTAACCGAGAGTTGACTTTGGCCTAGATGACCTAGAAATCATATAGAATGCATTGTAATGTTTCATATTACCATTCTGGACATGTTGTGACTTGTGTTATTCTAAATAGAAGACAGACACCTACTTCAGACAGTATATTTCTCTTCAGATATTCAGATAGCAGGCGAGTACATTCTCTTACCGTTTCATACTTGATAGGATTTACATTTACGCTCTAGATTACTTTACTTGATGCTGTCACGTTGTTAACACGGATTGGTACTATATGGATCCCTTCATGAGATGTTATCCCCCTCGGGAGCATCAGATACATCATATCATGTGCGTTTCACTTTCATCATGTATTCATGTGCTTTCATCATTCATGTGCACTCTTGTGATTCATGTACTCTCATGTTCACGGAGCCCCCATGTTTACATTCATGTGCACCCATTTATGGGCCTTCATGTGATATCATATGCAATAACATAATCTGTCTGGATCCTTGTGTATTGATTGGAGTACGGGAGAGTATAAATAGTCATGTGGACAATTCCAAAGTAGTGTAGTTATGTGCAAACTTTTATGTTTATTATCAAGCCGTTCACATGTCTATCTTGTACTCTACATCATTAGTCACTGTTAGCTCTTTACTTATAATAGATATTTCTTTATAGTCATCTCTTTTACTTTATATATTTTCCAACGTTTCATGTATCTTACTCTATAGCATATTTACATATCCTGTCATATTATGAACTGCGTTAGATGTATTGTGCTCGCTCCCGTCCTGACTGGACCTATTAAAAATATTACAGATGACATTAAGGAGTTCTGTCCTACATACTATGGAGCAGGCCTAGATGACACATGTGAGCTGGACTCCTAGGAGGACCCAGTACTTGTAGAGGACATTACCCCAGTAGTCTAGGCTAGTTAGCTAAACCAGTATCTTACTTATTGTCTTGTCTTGTTTTGGATACACTTGTATTTATTGAGGATTTTGTTATTCTAGATATTGTGGATTTGTTATCTTAGACACTTAGTTTCTCTCTCTTATTTGTATTTTATTGTGGGTTCAGATCTTATCTATCTATCTTATCGTACTTTCTATCTTAGCTGTGATTAAGTTGTACACTTCTGTATTGTCCTCTATTCGGAGCGTATACATTGTACATGTACCTGATTATTGTTAGATGTATGTGACCTAGGACAGCATTTTACCGCCGACACTGCAGCATAGACTGGACGTACCCACTTCTCGTGCCTCTACCCTGGGTGCGGGTTGTGACACTTTCGGTAGCTCAAACTGTCACGACCTGCACCCACTGTGAGGGTACGAGTACGTAACAACGTCCAGCCTACGCCGCAGTGTCGGCGGTAGAACGCTGTCCTAGGTCACAATATCTAAGAGTTAAAGGTAATAAACAGTTATACTCACCGAATGGGGGTGACATAACAGAATATAACTCAATCACAACTAAGATAGAACAGGATAAAGATAGATAGATAGATATCCAGAATGAAAGCACAGAATTACAATCCAGAATTCTAAGTGTCTAAAATAAATACATATCCCAAAATATCTCAGAATCTATATACAGTGATCCAGAAAAGTAAAGACATCCTAGTCTAAGGAGTGTCATCCACTGCTAGCAGGTCTAAGTCACTAGTGATGTCTAATGCTGCACCAAGAGGGGTAGACACCAGAGCCTCATCATTCACTGTAAAATTTTCAACAGGTCCAGTCAGGACGGGAGCGAGTACAGTACATCTCAACAAAATCATAACATGTTAGGAAATACAGACATGCTAGAGAGTAAGATACAGGATCTGAAGAAATAATATAATAAACAGGAAGACTGTAAATAAATAGCTACAGTATATAGAGAACTAACAGTGTCTAGTGATTCAGAGCACAAGATGGTTATGTAAACGGCACGATGTTGTACACGAGTAATCTACAGAGGTTGTACACGAGTAATCTACTGGATTGATTACATAACCACTTCTACTCCCCCGCCCCAATCAATACACAAGGATCCAGCTATGTTATGTTATTGTACATGAAGGTCATGTGAATACATGATTATACACGATTCATACGTTTCGTACACGAATGTAACAAATACAAAGAGTACACGACGTTTCCGATAAAGTACACGAACACGAATACCCGATGTATCTGCTAAGGGGGATAACATCGCACAACCAGATCCATATAGTACTAATCCGTGTTTCCAACGTGTCAGCATCATGTAAAGTAATCTAAAGCAGGAATATAATCCTAAACAAGATATAAAATGATCAGAGAATGTACTCGCCTGCTAACTGAATGTCCAAGATGAAAGTAGTGTCCGAGGAGTGGTGTCTGGCTCCTATTAGAACAACACAAGGCACAAAAAGTCTAGAATGGTAATAAGATGCACTACAATGCGTTCTACATGAATCTTGGTCAATCTAGACCAAAGTCAACTCTTGGTCAACTCTGGTCAACCCTAGAAGTCAAACTAGGTCAACCAAGTCAAACCTAAGTCAAACTAGTCTATCTAGTCCATTCCAGGTCTAATAAGACTAAACAAGTCTAATCTAGACTCTACACTGACACACAGACACTTCCATAGGCTAAGAGACTAGGCCATAGGCTAATAGGCAATACCATGACTAAAACCAACCATAAATCACATCTACAAAAGACTATACCTATATTTAAATAATACACATATTACTATATTAATATAATCAAATATAGGAATACATAATATATAGCCTAACTATATGTTTATATCACCCAACATATTTATATCTAATATATATATATATACATATACATGTGTACTCATACATAGGGAATAGGAAACATGTGTTTGTGTGAAAACATGAGAGTGAGTGCTATGTGATGAGTGTCATGAAAGAATACAAAGGTGTGTGAATATATGAGAGTGTAGGTGTGTGATGATACATGGTGTCAAGTGTGTGTGTGAGACACATAGACATGTGAGTGGTGTAGGGATGTGTCACGACCCGTTACCCAAATTGTTGGGCCGGGCCGAGCCATGTCCAGCCTGCGCTTGTTAAAGCGTAGTAAGCTGTTCTAAGAATAGACAATAAAGGATCTAAGATGCTAACAGTTCTAATAACACATTTAAAGGTTCATCACAACACAGCATCTATAAGCGAAGGTAACATAAGCACAGACTTAATAATACACTTCCAAAGTATCTAACTGGAGACAAAGTCCAGTATCCAAATATAAGTATAGACAAAGTCTAAGTCTCAAAATACATGAAAGAAATATCTAAGCAAGGTTCCCCGCTGGGGCCTCTTCTGGAGCTAAGGCCAGGTCCTCAAAAGCAGTGCCATAATATGATTCACATAGCATTTCCTCCTCGAAAAGTATACCTACAACGTTATCCTGTCAGAACGGGAGCAAGTACAACCTCTACAACTAAAGTACTGAACATATAATGAAAGAGATGTACAACAAGAAACATGGTGTGATAAGTCTATAAAACAGAAAATACTGAAAAACATGGCCTCATGGTACAACTGGGATCACAGTATCATAGTAACATAGGGAACATGGCATATCATGGTTTAATTGGTTCTTTTTAGAAATGACAACATATAGTTTAAAAGTTTAAAACTGTAGTATGTACGTGAATCGGTCAATAGGTGAATAGGATGTACAGCGGTACATATCAATTTTCTGATGTGCACATACGTAAACATAACGGCATCGGTGTATATCCATACACAAATGCGGGACCAGAACATACGGCAAGGTCACATAAAGAATGGCACCGAGCCTGGTAAGTACATACGGAGAAGGGGGTCATGTTCACGTACACTACTAACAGTTTTCCCTTAACCCGTTATTTAAACATGTGAGAGATACGAGAACAGTAAAACATGTGGAAGATACTGGGAGCAGTATAAGCATGTCAGGTACTGAAAGTAAAATAACATATGAAGATTTTAACTTGCTACCTCAAGAATCAGTATTTTAACAGGGTTAATACATGTTTTAGCATTAAAAGACAGTAAATGAGTTTGTAGATGTACTTGCCTGGGATCCTGCTGTCAATATGAATCAAGGCTCGGAGTGAAGCCACAGTCCTAAAGATGAGATAATACAATAGCTAATCAGGGTGAAAAGACATACTATAATGTCTAGGTCAACTAGGGCAAACTAAGACAAACTGGGTCAGAGGTTGACTTATAGTTGACTTTGGTCAACTGGTCAACTTCGGTCAATTCCAATTCCTGACACTATATCCAAACTAACTTTCTAGGGCCTTTACACTAGTACGGCGTGAGGTCCAATACTACAATAATTCAAAACAACACAAAATACTGCAAGTCGTAACTATTCAATAAATAAATCAAACTGTAAATTGTGTTCCAACAATTTTTGAGATAGACAAAAAGTTCAATTTTTCATGAAATAAAGTACAAAAATGATCCTTGTTAATTATAGAAATTTATACTAATTTTTCTGGAATTTATAAACCTTCATAAATATTTATTAAAAATCAACAAACATATGTATCCTGAAAATGAGCTCTGTTTTCCTATTTTTATAAAATAGCAAAAGTACTTATTAAATGCTGGAAAAATTATAATAAATTAGCTAAATTAATATAGTATTTAAATATAATTTTTTCTAAATTTTTACAGCACTTAAAACATATATAAAAATTTAAAAACAGCCTACCGGATCATCCGGCGGATTACTGTGGATTACCGGTGGATTTTTCTATCCGTCACAGCAAGTTTTGTGGTGCAAGTTCGGATATTCCGACGGATTTCTGTGGATTTCCGACGGATTTTCCGAACCGTCACAGAAAGTTGATTTTTGAACTCAAAACTTGTTTCGGCCATAAAAACTTCGTTTTAAATCGAAATTCAGACTTTCAAAAGTCAAAATTGAATAGATTTGAATTTACTACAACATGGAATTATTAGTTTTCACAAATCAAAATATTTGATAGATCAAAGCCTCAAAATACTCGAAAATTATATCTAGAAACTCAGATCTACGCAATACTGTCGATCAAAACCAAAAGTGCTATATACTAAACATGTTAACAATTTAAAAAAGCAAATTATAGGACAATAAAACTTTAGTTTCTATGGAAAACAAAAATAAAGTATGGTCATGTCACTTTTGAGTAAGATGCACTTGCCTAGGTTAAACTCCAAGCCTAATCTTCTACTCCACCATCAAGAGGGGTACGAAACCACACTCTAGACCTGAAGGCCAAGCTCCTAACAAGCTCCAAGGAAAGAAAAAGGAAGAAGAAATGAAAAGAGAGTGAAGAGAATGAAAAGAGAGAGGAGAGAGAAAGTGAAAGGGTATATATAGAAGGGGGATTTAATCTTAGCCGTCGGATCGTGATCCATGTGAAAGTCTAGGTCAATCATGGCCATTAAACAAAACCAATTATCCATTGGATAATAGAGTGTATCTACACTATTCACAAAAATATCTAAATACTATTCACGAAAATATCTAAACACTATTCACGAAAATATCCGAAACACTATTCATAAAAATATCAGAAACCGAAAATATCTAAAGTGTAGAAAACATGTCCGGGCGATATGCCGTCGGTATACACCGGTACACCGGCGGTATGCTGGCCAAGGAAAAATCTATGAGTTAGGAAATTTTTTAAAGCATTACAAAAATCAAAAAAATACAAAATATACTATAAAATACGTATTCGTATATAAATACTATTGAAAATTTTTAAAAACTATTTTTTTTGAAATCTAGGGGCTTACAAATCTTCCCTCCTTGAAAAATTTCGTCCTCGAAATTAAAAATTATCCAATAGGTCAAACTATAACATGTAGCTGCTATAACTACGATACTCAATCTGCTACCCTTGTAATCATCTCTTCTGTTTCTTTTTACAATCTTTTTGGTTCAAGTTCAACAAAGTCCTTATATCATAAACTACGTCATATATCCTTTAGAATCTTCCATACTAACATGGAACATTTATGTATACCCTAAAATATATAGGTCATTCTCTGGGTATATTTATAAACCTACAATGCTTAATCATCAACCATATTTTCAACCTCAACTGTAAATACTGGATTTCCTTATCATATCCTAAGTATCCTTATTTTATCAATCCACAGGCCCTTTGCATTATTTGTCGTCAATCCCTTCCTACAGTTTTTCCTTGAAATTATACGTTCAATACTTATCCTTGGCGTAGAGCCTTCTTCTTTTTACTCAACAAGCCCTCCGAATATAAATCCTCGATTTCAAAACTCCCAATTTATTAATTACCAATGTACATATGTCTTTGCCTCGTTCTTTGTCTTTTTAACTGGTATCTTTTCGATCTCGCATGCAATATTATATCTCATTCTAACTTATTCTATATCATTCCACATATTAATATACCCTATAATCACATGTAATTAGCTATAGATAACCCACCAAAATTCTACAAATGCTAAATCCTCAATTCGTAAGTACAGGGTTCGGATCTACAATCCGTAGTCACAACAATATAATATTTCATTTCTCCATCTTAGATACCCTGTCATCAAGTCATACTATAAATACAATTGTTCTTAATGGTTTCTAAGTCTACTACAGTCAGTCACTCATACTTGTCCTATAAACTTAATCTAACCAATCCCTAGGAAAAATATTTATCACAAACACACAATACATTTATAGTTATATTACAGGATCAGTCAACAAGGTTTGGCTATTCCGGTCGCCTATGAAATAGAAGGTAACAAGGCCTAAGACTGGGTCAAGCAATCCATAACAGTGTCCAAACAAGTTAAAGGTTAAGCAAGACAGAAAAGTTTATTAGAATATCTCCAAGAATGGTACAAAGACAAAGAGATGCATAACGAGAAGAATTATCCGAGAGGTTAACGAAAAAGAGTTTAGTCAAGTCATAGGAAAGATGGAACACAAAAATAATTATGTCCAAAAAGATAACATGAAGACAATCCTGTTGGAGAGTCTTAGAGAACCTATAATCCTAGTTGTAGGTGTAGATAAAACAGAGTTAATCAAGTCGGAGAAGAATGATAATAAGAATTTATTCTTTCTCATTCAGTCATAACGAAGTGAACCAAGTTGAGATATGATCTGATAACCATACACGGCTTCCTGAAATTATGTTGCCAGAATTTTTGCCACACCAGTAAGCTTAGATACAACAAACGATAGAGTCAAAACTAAGGTATACATCTTCTAATCATGTTATCTAGAATCCTCGCCACGCCAACCGGTATGGCTGCGAGAAAATCTAAATTCTATGAATAGGATAGTATATCCAAAATCAGGCTCTATATTTTTGTCATACCAGCTAATATGGCTGCGATAAATTCTAAACTCCATAACTAAAGCAGACGTTTACCTTATCAGGATATATCATAATTCAATCCACAAAATTTATCACGATGCAAGATCAAAGTTAACAACGAAAATCAGAAATTAAATTCAACAACGAATTTAAAGGAGAGTAAATGGAAACAGGTGAAAACAGATTTCTAGGTAAGATTAGAGTGAGATCCTTAGGGGTCATCCCAAGGGGTACTATCCTGGTCAAAATTGACCCACTGAATTCAAGCAAGAGACTAAATACAGTTAACGGTCCTATGCTGTGACGAGTTCTCCTATGTTGCAATCCTAGATATCCTCTAGGTATTCTAAATGTTTATCCCTAGTGTTAACAAGTTGTCCTATATCCTAATTGCAGGCATGTTTGGTACAATAACGTAACCAAATAACTTAAGTCTGTACCTGCATAGGGACACCACTAAAAACATGTCACGATCCGTTACCCAAATTGTTGGGCCGGACCGAGCCATGTCCAGCCTACGCTTGTTAAAGCGTAGTAAGCTGTTCTAAGAATAGACAATAAAGGATCTAAGCTGCTAACAGTTCTAATAACATATTTAAAGGTTCATCACAACACAGCATCTATAAGCGAAGGTAACATAAGCACAAACTTAATAATACACTTCCAAAGTATCTAACTGGAGACAAAGTCCAGTATCCAAATATAAGTATAGACAAAGTCTAAGTCTCAAAATACATGAAAGAAATATCTAAGCAAGGTTCCCCGCAGGGGCCTCTTTTGGAGCTAAGGCCAGGTCCTCAAAAGCAGTGCCATAATAAGAATCACATAGCATTTCCTCCTCGAAAAGTATACCTACAACGTTATCCTGTCAGAACGGGAGCAAGTACAACCTCTACAACTAAAGTACTGAATATATAATGAAAGAGATGTACAACAAGAAACATGGTGTGATAAGTCTATAAAACAGGAAATACTGGAAAACATGGCCTCATGGTACAACTGGGATCACAGTATCATAGTAACATAGGGAACATGTCATATTATGGTTTAATTGGTTCTTTTTAGAAATGAAAACATATAGTTTAAAAGTTTAAAACTATAGTATGTACGTGAATCGGTCAATAGGTGAATAGGATGTACAGCGGTACATATCAATTTTCTGATGTGCAAATACGTACACATAACGGCATCGGTGTATATCCATACATAAACGTGGGACCAGAACATACGACAAGGTCACATATAGAATGGCACCGAGCGCGGTAAGTACATACGGAGAAGGGGGTCATGTTCACGTACACTACTAACAGTTTTCCCTTAACCCGTTATTTAAACATGTGAGAGATACGGGAAGAGTAAAACATGTGGGAGATACTGGGAGCAGTATAAGCATGGCAGGTACTGAAAGTAATACAACATGTGAAGATTTTAACTTGCTACATCAAGAATCAGTATTTTAACAGGGTTAATACATGTTCTAGCATTAAAAGACAGTAAATGAGTTTGTAGATGTACTTGCCTGGGATCCTGCTGTCAATATAAATCAAGGCTCGGAGTGAAGCCATAGTCCTAAAGATGAGATAATACAATAGCTAATCAGGGTGAAAAGACATACTATAATGTCTAGGTCAACTAGGGCAAACTAAGACAAACTGGGTCAGAGGTTGACTTATAGTTGACTTTGGTCAACTGGTCAACTCCGGTCAATTCCAAGTCCAATGTGGGGTGACACTATATCCAAACTAACTTTCTAGGGCCTTTACACTAGTGCGGGGTGAGGTCCAATACTACAATAATTCAAAACAACACAAAATATTGCAAGTCGTAACTATTCAATAAATAAATCAAACTGTAAATTGTGTTCCAACAATTTTTGACATAGACAAAAAGTTTAATTTTTCCTGAAATAAAGTACAAAAATGATCCTTGTTAATTATAAAAATTTATACTAATTTTTTTGGAATTTATAAACCTTCATAAATATTTATTAAAAATCAACAAACATATGTATCCTCAAAATGAGCTCTGTTTTCCTATTTTTATAAAATACCAAAATACTTATTAAATGCTGGAAAAATTATAATAAATTAGCTAAATTAACATAGTATTTAAATATAATTTTTTTTAGATTTTTACAGCACTTAAAACATATATAAAAATTCAAAAACAGCCTACCGGATCATCCGGCGGATTACTGCGGATTAACGGCGGATTTTCCGATCCGTCACAGCAAGTTTTGTGGTGCAAGTTCGGATTTTTCGACGGATTTCTGCGGATTTCCGACGGATTTTCCGAACCGTCACAGAAAGTTGATTTTTGAACTCAAAACTTGTTTCGGCCATAAAAACTTCGTTTTAAATCGAAATTCAGACTTTCAAAAGTCAAAATTGAATATAATTGAATTTTCTACAACATGGAAGTATTAGTTTTCACAAATCAAAATATTTGATAGATCAAAACCTCAAAATACTCGAAAATCATATCTAGAAACTCAGATCTACGCAATACTGTCGATCAAAACCAAAAGTGCTATATACTAAACATGTTAACAATTTAAAGAAGCAAATTATAGGCCAATAAAACTTTAGTTTCTATGGAAAACAAAAATAAAGTATGGTCATGTCACTTTTGAGCAAGATGCACTTGCCTAGGTTAAGCTCCAAGCCTAGTCTTCTACTCCACCACCAAGAGGGGTACGAAACCACACTCTAGACCTCAAGGCCATGCTCCTAACAAGCTCCAAGGGAAGAGAAAGGAAGAAGAAATGAAAAGAGAGTGAAGAGAATGAAAAGAGAGAGGAGAGAGAAAGTGAAAGGGTATGTATAGAAGGGGGATTTAATCTTAGCCGTCGGATCGTGATCCATGTGAAAGTCTAGGTCAATCATGGCCATTAAACAAAACCAATTATCCATTGGATAATAGAGTGTATCTACACTATTCACAAAAATATCTAAACACTATTGACGAAAATATCTAAACACTATTCACGAAAATATTCGAAACACTATTCATAAAAATATCAGAAACCGAAAATATCTAAAGTGTAGAAAACATGTCCGGGCGGTATGCCGTCGGTATACACTGGTACACCGGCGGTATGCTGGCCAAGGAAAAATCTATAAGTTAGGAAATTTTTTAAAGCATTACGAAAATCAAGAAAATACAAAATATACTATAAAATACGTATCCGTATATAAATACTATTGAAAATTATAAAAAACTATTTTTTTGAAATCTAGGGGCTTACAGGATGTGTCCTGAAAACAGTGTACAGACTTAGGCAAAAACAGTGAGTGAGCTTGTGTGTGTGTGTAACATGTATGAGAATGAGGGTGTGTAACATGTATGTGTGTGTGTAGGTGTTAGGCAAAATCAATGAGACAACAGTGAGGAAAAGTGAAGAACCCCATATCTCAGTTTATATATTGAAACCCATTTAACCGTGATCATAGGAACATAGTGAATCATTAAAACAGTCTAACAAAACTCAATTTATAACAGTCCCTTAAACTCAAAAATCTCAGTTTTCAGTCCCCTTCATCACCCAGTTTTAATACATTGAAAAAAACATTCAAATCAATTCATCAAACTCAGTTAACAGTCCCAAATCTAAAATTCTAGATTTCTGTACCAAATCATATCCAAACAACCCCAAAATCAATACATCAATAGAACACATATAGGTGAACCAAAATGAGGTCTTAAATCATGCAATTAACAGTGTAGAATAGGTTAAATATGATGTCAAAGTTCATGTTAAAAATCTGGAACAAAACAGAAAATAGGGACTGATATTAAGGTTATCAGGATATTTGGGGAAAATGAGAATTCATCAATTAAATCAAGCTAAAATACAAAAACAGTGGTTGGTAATGTATAAACATATTGTGCACGTGTCATGTGATGTATTTGTGTCCCCCCAAGTGGACACAAACGTGTCCAAACAGAATTAAAACCCAAAACAAAACCTGGACACAGTGTAGTGAACAATCATCGTGCACGTGTTCACAGTGTTCGTGCACTCGACACGACACGACACAAGTCACGTGGTCGTGTCCCAGTGTCGACTAGGTCTAGGGCTAGGACTAGGACATACTGATACGTGTCCACAACACGTGTGCGTGAGATTGGACGTGCGTATCAGCGCACAAAAATGACAGTACTCGGTTTAGTACAAATTTGATGCACTGTCCCGTACGTGTCTGACACGACACGTGAGGCTCTGAAATTTGGAGAGCCCCGTGTCAGTGTCAGCCCCGTGTCACATGCCAATTTTCATGTGTCGAGGAGTCGTGTCCAGTGAGCTGTGTCCCCCGTGATGTAGGGCATGCAAACTGCCTGTGCACGCGCGCACGCGACAGTGTGTACACGTGTCTGTGCTGCCTTGACACGACACAAAAATCATACAAGGACACAAGAAATACGTAAGCGACACCTAAACCTAATTTCCTATTCAAATGGATTCCTAAAAATCACTCGAAATGCCCATTAGGGCATTTCGTCAAACACTTGAATACTAGGGCTGATACGTGTCCAAACGGGACACGAAATGGACACGAAATCTAGGGTTTCCTATTCCTACAGTTAGGTTAGGCCTATATCTTCTTAGATATGCAATAAAATCAGAATTTCATGGTGTGGAATGAAAGTTATCTATATATATCAAAATCCTCAAAAAGCTCCACAAAGACTTATGAAGTCACAAGCCATGGTGTGGGCCTATGGGCTTCTAAGGCTTAAGTCATTAGTCATGACTTATGAAGTCACAAGCCATTCTAGCCTAATCAATTCCTAATCTCTCCAAATAAGTTCTAATGAGTCAATCATCACTAACTTAGGTCAAGCTAAGGTTACTTAACCTAACCAAGTAGTCATGACCTAGGTTAGTCTCCTAATCAACACTAGTCAAAGTCAACTATAGCACCAAAAGAAATATACTAAAAATTACTGAAAATTCTAATAAATATAATTAATACTAACTATCACTAACCATGGTTAGCTAAGACTAGCTATGACTAATCTAGGTTAGGTCCAAACCAAGTTAGGCTAATCACAAAACGTAACAATCAATTAAATAATATTAAAATCACACCATTTTTAATAATACATTAAATTCCAAATAATATATATTAAATTCAATTAAATTTAAAATGACAAAAGTACCCTCAAACTGGAAATGATAAATAAAATACCCTAATCACATGGCTAGGCTCTAGGTTAAGCTGTCTCTAGTGTTACACTATCAAAATACCAAAATCATAAGTCATGATTTAAAATAGTTTTAAAATAATTTAAAATTACCAAAAATTATATCATGATTTAAAATATCATTATTAAAAGATTAAAATTACAAAATTTCAAAATTACCCTCATTTGAAAAACTGGGTGTTACACAAACAACCTTGTCTAGAAACACTAATGTGGGTAGTAGCACCAGAATCTAACCATCACGTATTTCTAGGTACTGAAGCTAAATTAACCTCAGAACAGACCAAATTGAGAAATATTCTTTTTCTTATGTGTCCTAACTCGTCACAAAAGAAACAACCCTTAGTTTCATATTGTTGTTTCTTTTGAGCTAGGCCCTCAGCAGCTTCTGTATTTCTTTTCTTTTTTCCCTTAAAATTTATTCCATTAAGCATGGAAATTGAATTCGTATTTGCTGATATTATAGCAACATTAAATGAAAAGAGAACAAAAAATAAATAAACGAATATGCTCTAATTGATAACCAAAGAATAAAAGATAGTCAAACAAATTCAAATAATGGTGAACCCTATCTAAAGATACCTAGTGCATCATTAATATCAAGTCTTTGGACAGTGATATTAACTGCAAGTGGTACTCTTGGTGTAGTGATCAAATGTTGACAATAAGTCATGTCAAATAGTAAGTCTATCTTTGGATCGGGTTATTATTCACATGTAAACCGTATAATTGTTACACATTTATCACCACAAGTATATGTGCAATTCGGCCAAGTATTAACCTTCCTTTGGGCCGGTTAATACCCGTATGAATGTACACCCACAAACATCTGACATCCCTCATAGACTATCTACGCAAGAGAGGTCACTTTGGCGATATCTTTTTTCAATTGGTCTATTTAGAATATTAGACAACTATTGCTAGTCATAAAAGGCACCAAAAAATTTGAATGTTAACTAAATTTTACAAAATTGAATCATGTCCAAAATTTTATGTACATGCATATTTAAATTAAATAATCAATAATTAACCAATTAGATTCTAACAAACATATGCATCAACAAATAATATTAAATAATTCATAAGGATTACTTTAAATAAAACAATCTTTTGAAGGCCAATATATATATATATATATATATATATATATATATATATATATATATTTATAAATATATATATATATATATATATATATATATATATATATATATATATATATATATATACACCACTGAATCTGATTCGAAGTTCAATCAAGATTATACCATGTTTATATATGATAATATTAGGCCTAAATCCAATTAGCAGACACCATCTGCTACACTTTAAACGAAATAAATATCTCAAAATTCAATTGTCCCACTCTGAACCGGGATAGAGTTGTTAGAAAAACAACAACTTTATCTCAAAGTATATAAAGTATAATGTACTTTCTCTGAAGCCACCTGTTCTTTGTGTCCATGTGAATTGATGATAAACAAAGAGAAAATACATGTGCCCATGTGAACTGCTAAGGAGAGTTTAATGAAGCCGAACATAATATATGTACGAAAGCCATAATGAACCAAATCTAACCAAACATAATTGATTTGATTTGTATTAAAAATTACGGAAGATTGAACTCATTTGGATTAAAGTGATGCAGAACATAACGTAAAATACCGAAAACTAATTAATAATAAAAAATGGAATTAGCTGACCTAATTTGTTCTTCCTTTATGGATCCTAAATTTTTTTATTGAGTAATCGAAACCCAAAATTACATTAGATATAATATTCTAGGGTTCCTGAACAATAATAAAAAATAGATTCTGAAGCTTCAAACTCATGAATCAAACAAGGTGGCTCTGATACCATTTGTTAGAATTTTTATCGTACCCTGTCGATTCATGAGATGAAGAACATAAATTAAATTGCGGAAGCGTACATGAATCTATTGCTAGGCTTGATGGATCTTGAAGCGGTCGTCCTTTTGTGGGGTTCGATCTTCCAACTTACTATGACCCTTAATGACAAAGATGAATCCAAATTCTTTGTCCCTATCTTTCTGTTGATGGGGATGCAGAAGAGAAAAAAAGAAACCTTTCTTTTGGTGGCCTATAAGTTGGGGACTATAATCCTAATGAATACATATATTTATATGTTTTGATATTTCTAATTTGGCCCTCATCAAATTAGAATTATCTCCGGTATCTACACATTATTTCCATGACAATTATACCTTTAAGACAATTTCCAAATAGACAACTTTAATTTGGCTTAATTATTAGGTAGCCTAACACAATTAATTTTACATGTTTGGCCCATATTATTGAATAATTCCAACAATTACTTATTTCAGATTGCTAGTTTTTGCATTTTCCATATGACACGATAAATATTTGATATGCCCTCTTTTAAGTTCCGGTAGTTGCTGTTGTATAGTTCTTGAGTTTGTTGAGATATATTATGAATTAAATTTGTTATGTTGTGTAGAGCAGGGAGTGGGCATACAACAAAATAGTGTTTATCTTTCAAAGATGCCGGGTCCTTCCAATATGGGAAGCTTTTAGCTGCTCTTTTTGTACTATTTGGTCATCTTAGGACGTTTGTTTTCTGTTCTACTTTTGAATTGTTGTTTGCTTTATTATATATTAGACCTTGCAGCAAATGTAACTTTTCAAAGAATATATGCATCCATTATCAAAAAAAAGAAGAAATACATGCATTCAAAGCTAAAATCCATGACCTAAAGTTCTTATATAATTACTCTCTGCTCGATTATGCATTCAAAATTATCTAAAATATGAAGAAACTTGTCTGTGGTCTGTTTGGGTATGTCTTATTTTGGATGCAGGATTTTCCTTGTAAAATGGTGGGGGTCTCATAACAATAACAAATGCTCAATTTATAATAGAGAAGGCAAAAGTCTTCTAATATTTATAATCTTAAGTGAAACTTCTTCTCTATTTTATCTCTAAAATGCTCTATTTTGTTTACATGAAGGACTTCAACTCATGAGGAAGTTGAAGGCATAGGTCATCAACCGTGAACTAGACCAGTTTATCAGAGTCACTAAGCTGCCAGATGTTCCTTTGATATTAATGGGGAATATCTGTAAAACACAACATGCGGGAAAACTTTGCTTCCATTCAGGTTTTTATAGTCTTAGAACGGAAGTTCCTAGATATAAAAATTGATTATTGATTATTCCTACCTCTGACACCATATAGAGTTGAACATATCAATATTTTTGTCATTGTAGTTAAGTCGTAGACTGCTAATTTCCTTTGGAACATAACTTCAAGATTCTTCCTTTCTTTGATTGTTGGGAAAATCTTCTAGTTCTGTGGAATTGAAACTATCACTGCTACTTTTTGAGCTACATCAACACGTATAAATTATTGGATATTTCTTCAATTTTCCTCACTTAAAATCTGCATACAAAATAAATTACGTAAATGGTACCGGCCTCCGGGGAAGTCGCGCACGTAGCACTGTCCTAAGAGTTAGTCCGGGTCTATATGCAGACTGGATCCGAACGCTCCTAGTGGTAAAATCTCTGCTCCACCGGAATCTCTTTGCCGCACACGACTTAGAGAGAGTGACCCCGACTTAGCTGCCCAGAGCAACAACGAAGAACAAAAAACTCGGATCGGAAAAGACGAGATTAGAGAAGAGAGTATTCGCAAAGAAATTTTTGTGTGTCCCGAAGTATTGAGATAGGCCTCAATATATAGGCTTTTCTCTAATGGTCATGGAGTAATGGAGATTGAAAGCAATTTAATCCAGCCAATAAAGAATTAAACGTTACAAATAACTCAAATAAAAATATGTGATACAATGTATCTAGACAAGATTTAAGATGTCAAATGTTACCAATTTATTGGGTTTATAACGATCAAAATTAAATGAGGAGGAGCATTGAATCTCTAAGTGAAAATTGGACTTGAGCTTTTGCTCAAAACGTCATATGTTGCCAATAATTCCCTCCCCCAAAAGGTCAAGTTCTAAGGTAGTAGAAGGCAAGAAATAAGAGATGAGAAGAGCAAGAGAATTTCTGGGCAATTGTATACTATGCATAAGTGAGATGAACTATGACGTTGAATCTCACGTAGTGACTATTGTCTTTGTCTGAAGAAGGGCTTGATGGACTACGACTTGAATCAGTTTTCTTGAACCAGACTCAGAAATAGCACACATAATACGCTAGAGGTACTTGGGTCTATCGGGTGGCGCGTTTGATTGGCCATGAGCACTTTTATACATTCATGAGAGTTGACTAGGATCACCCTGTCCTATAGTCGTGGCCCTCACGACCTCTCATATAGGTAGGTCCTCAAGGGTTGGTGATAGGAATCAACCCTGCATATCATGCTTGGACTTATTAAGAGTTTAAACTCACCATATCCATATCACACAAGAAACACTGTCACCATAGGGATGGGGCATTAATATACACATGTACAGCCTCTTGGACTTTTATTTTAAAGAGAATTTAATCTCAGGATAAGTGTTCCATAATAGTCACATAGTCCAGCTTGTTCCTACCCATTGAACCAGCTTCTTGTGATCTCCAGTCAGACTCGGTTGGGTTGCCACTGCTGGTGACTATACTATAGGCTTAACCCCACCCCCCTCGATGATTCTAGGATCAATGTCCTAAACAGACCCTTCGTCAAGTGGTCTGCAAGGTTATTCTCTGACTTTATATAGTCAAGAACCGCATATTTACCCAATAGGCTCTTTATTGACTTGGAGCGCAGCTGCAGGTGCCTGTTCATCTTAGCATTCACAGAAATATGCTCTAGTAGTTCTATAACAGATTTATTATCAAAGTTTATAGAAATTGCAAGAACAGGATAAACAGAAACATGTATATGCATAACAAGATTTATAAGCCATTCGGCTTCTGTACAGGTAGTGTCTAAAGCTATCATTTCAGAGTCCATTGTACTCCTAGCAATGATAGTTTGTTTACATGATCCCCGGGAGATCGCAGCTCCTGCTAGGGTAAAAACATATCCTGTAGTGGATTTTTTATCATGTGAATCAGTTACCCAATTTGCATCGGAGTAACCTTCTATGATATCAGGGTGTCTGGTATAATAAAGTTTATAATCTAGAGTACCTTTAAGATATCTAAATACTCTGTTCAATACAGTCCAATGTGACTGATTTGGGTTACTAGTATATCTACTTAGTATCCCAATTATAAAAGAAATATCAGGTTTGATCCTATTTGTTATGTACATAAGGGACCCAATCATCTGTGAATATCTATGTAGTTCTATAGGTGATCCTTCATTCTTCTTTATAACAACATTACTGTCATAAGAAGTAAGAGCAGGTTTCTTGTCAAAATACTCAAAACTTTCTTAGCATTTTCTCAATTGAATATGCTAAGGATAGTGTATATCCCTCATTGCACTTGGACACTTGTATTCCTAGTATTAGGTTTGCTTTACCTAGGTCTTTCATGTCAAACTGGTTAGATAAATAATTATTAGTGTTATTTATCAATTCCAGTGAAGATCCTAAAATAAAGATATCATCAACATACAAGCATAAGATGACACGACTTTTATTTGTATTTTTAGAATACAAACATTTGTCATATTCATTTGGCACAAAACCAAATTATATAATGACTTTGTCAAAATTGATGTTCCATTGTTTGGGAGCTTGTTTTAGGCCACAAAAAGATTTTACTAATCTACAAACCTTATTTTCTTGGCTTTTAGCAGTAAAACCTTCAGGTTACTCCATATATATCTCTTCCTCTAAATTTTTATTTAGAAATACTGTCTTTACATCCATTTGATGGATCGACAATTCATGAATGGAAGCTAGGGCTAGGAGGGTTCTGATAGAAGTAATCCTAGCTACAGGAGAGTAGGTATCAAAATAATCTGGTCCTTTTTTCTTGGTAAATCCTTTGGCTACTAATCTAGCCTTATATTTCTCTATGGTACCATCGGCTCTAAGTTTCTTTTTAAAGATCCACTTACAACCTATGGGTTTCTAGATGTAGGTCTGCTAAAAACCAAGTTTTATTCTCCATAATGGAGTTATACTCAATGTTAATAGCTTCTTTCCAGAAAGGGGCATCATGAGAGGATATAGCTTCTTCATAAGTTGAGGGATCACCCTCTATAAAAATGTGAAGAATCCTTCTCCTAAATTCTTTTCAATTCTTTCTCTTTTACTCCTTCTAGGTTCTATGACTTGTTAAGGATGAGAACTAGGTATTTGATCATGAGAACTAGCAAATGGAGTAAGAGAAGGGTTACATGAAGGTGAAGGGGTTCTATCCTTGAAGGAAAATATATTCTCAAAGTAAACTGCATCTCTAGCTTCTATAATATGTTATTAGAGATTTCATTTACTTCAAAGTGGGTTACAAGAAATCTATTGGCATTGCTATCTAGGGCATATCCTATGAACCAATCATCTACAGTCTTAGGTCCTATCTTTCTTTTTTTGGGTTTAGGAATTCCTACCTTCGCTAGACATCCCGAAACTTTGAGGTAATTGATTCTAGGGGTTCTGCCTTTCCATAACTCATATGGGGTTTTGTCATAAGTCTTACTGGGTATCCTATTAAGGATATAACATGCTGACAATAAGGCTTCTCCCTATAGATTATCAGGGGCACCTGAGCTGAGAAGCATGGCATTGACCATGTCTAACAGAGTGCGATTCTTTCTTTCAGCAACTCCGTTGGACTGTGATGAGTAAGGAGCAGTTACCTCATGAATAATTCTATATTCTTCACAGAAGTTAGTCATTTCATTTGAGGTATACTCTCCACCATGATCTGATCTAAGAATCTTAATCTTTCTATCTAACTGGTTCTCAGTTTATAGACCTTAAATCTGTCTAGAACTTCATCATTGGTCATAAGAAGGTAGGTGTAACAATACTTTGAATGGTCATATACAAAAGTAACAAAGTATTTCCTATCGCATCGGGTCCAAATCCTATTGGAATCACAAACGTCACTATCGATAAGTTATAGGAGTTCGAAATCCCTATGGACAGATTTGAAAGGTAATCTAGTATGTTTGGCTTGAACACAGATCTCACATTTGTGTTCATCGTCTATAGGAATCTTAGGAATAAGGTCTAAGTTCATCATCCTTTTAATAGATCCTAAATTTACATGACCTAATATGCTATGCCAAACATTTGAAGTTTCAATATTAGAAACAACCAAAGAAGGTTTTGAAATTGTATTCATAGTGCTTAAAATAAAGAGTCCATCTTTTACAAATCCTTTTCCCACAAAAAGTTTATTCTTAGAAAAAACTACTTTATTAGCCTCCATTACAATCTTATATCCTGAGACTATAATTAGAGATCCACTAACTAGGTTTCTCCTAACTGATGACACATGAAGCACATCATAGAGAGGTAGATTTTTTTCGATGTCATCTTCAGGTCTATTCTTCCACTTCCTACAATCTGTGCCGTTGATCCATCTCCTAGGGTCACATCTCCTCCACCCGATTCTTGATAGTTTGAAAAACTAGAGCAATCAAAAGAAACATGAATATTTACTCCAGAATCCAACCACCAATCATCAAAATGGTAAGAAATGTTTATTATAGGTTGATAGTTTACAGACTTGAAGGAGCTAGAAGACACATTCAAAGTCATGTTAGCCACTGGTTTGTTAGAGCCTTTCCTTTTGAAGGAGGTCTCCATGGTGATTAGGCTTGGGTTTGCCATAGACTTCTTTCGGTTTTACCTTAGCTATGAAATCAGATCTAGCTATGGATTTTAACCTAATATGTTTTCTGTTCTAAGCCTCTTTGGAACTTGAGAATATGATTCCAAAAAGCTACAGAAATTTATTTACTCAATAAAGATGGTTTAAGCTAAAAATAACAATTCAAATGATTTCAGTAATTCACCTTTAAAATTTTAGTTTTTCAAGTTTTGATTAGATTGGGGTTAGCTGTAGGGGCCGGATCCTAGCAAGGGAGGTTCACTAGGAACACTTGAGTACCGGTCGCTTAGACGATTTATCTCCTTGTTGACAGAAGGACCCTTTCGACTTTTTTCCAAATAAATATCTACTTTAGAACTTTAAAATTAAAGGAATTTTACTAAATCAATTAATTGTATACTTTAGCCTAAATTTGAATATTGAGTAAAGGAAACTAGGATTGACAAAAGAGATACGAATATAATCTTTCTTATGGAAGGTGTCAATTCCTAGAAATAGTCTAACAAATTAAGATTTGTTAAACAACGAGATACATAAAAACAAGAGTACAATTATATAAGAGCAATTGTCTAATTATAATTTAATGAATAAGAAATAATATTTGTTAATAGTGGCGACTAATTAAACATAAAGAATTGTGAAAAATGTTCACAGTAGAAAGAAATTGTTGCCAATTTATTAAGAATGAATAAAGTTTTGCTAAATAATATTTATTGCTACAATAGGCAAGAAAGTGACCACTATATAACAATAAGAATATTGAGTAAATTTAACAAAATTGTAACAACTTAACAGTATCTTGTGAATAGAATTGTGACAACAAAATTGTGAACAGATTATGTGCCAGCAATAATAAGCTAGGAAAATTTGCTAAAAAAAGTTTCTCCACAAAGTTTGCTATAGTGGGCGAAATTATTCCTAAAAAAAAAATTTGGCAAACAAATTAAGGAATTTGTGTAACAAAATTAATAGTAGAAAATGAAATTGACAATATGTATTGTCAATGTAATAAATTATGATATTGAAATAAAGGACAATGTGAATAGCCATATGTTGACTATAACAACAATATTAATAAATAGCTGTTTGTTGAATATGGCAGCAATGAAGCTTTTATGTTTATCAATGATATATATTTCCTTTGAGAGTAAACAAAAGTATCTGTGCTTAGTTGCACAATTGATCAATAGTAAGCAAATGTATATTTGTGCTTACTTGCACAATTAATCAATAGTAAGCAAATGTATATTTGTGCTTAGCAATATACTACAGAAGCAAATTGTTTGAATGAAAATTTGTTTAAAGCAAATTGTTTAGAGGAAAATTTGCTTAACACTAAGGAGCTTTGCTAATAAGTGATAAGAAATTTTGTTAACAGAACCAACATAAACTTTTGTTACAGAACCAAGTTTGGTAAGAGAACCGAGAAGTAGCAGGAATCAAAGTTGTTATTGGTAACAACAAGTATTTGTAATAGTACCAAAACTTTGTTACAGAATCAACTGTCCTGCGAAAGATGTAGCAGAAAACAACTTGCGTTTGGAAATGACAACAAGCCTAAACAGCAAGTCTGACCCGAGAAAGAACTTGTTGTTACAGAACCAAGTAGAGTAAAAAATATTTGATAACAAAAAAAAATTTGATAACAAATTTTGCTGTTGCAAAATTTTGCTACAATACCAACTAGAACCAACTAGAGAACCAACTTGGTAACAACAATTAGAGATTTTATTTTAGAATTAGAATAACTCTTAGATTGTTGGATATTTCTTCAATTTTTTTCACTTAAAATCTGCTTACAAAATAAATTACGTAAATGTTACCGGCCTTCGGGGAAGTCGCGCACGTAGCACTGCGCTAAGAGTTAGTCCGAGTCTATGTGCAGACTGGATCCGAACGCTCATAGTGCACTACCAAAATAAGTGGTTTTAGCGACGCCCAAAAACGTCGGAAAAACAACAAAATCCGTCGCTAATATGTATCACCGACGTATTTACCGACGTTTAGGTTTTGTCGCCGTTTCCTTAGTCGCTGATTACAAAAACGTCGCTGAACGTCGCAATTACCGACATTCAGCGACGTAACAGTACGTCGGTGAGTTATCGACGTTTATCGTCGTTCCGTCGGTATATTAGCGACGTATATGTAGTCGCTACACGTCGGTAAATACCTGGAATAGTTACCGACGTCTACCGTCGTTTCGTCGGTAATATAGCGACGTGAATGTTGTCGCTAGACGTCGGTAAAGGTCCTGTACATTTTTGCAGCTAGTGTCGGTGAACGTCGGTAAATACGTCGGAGAGCTGTACTTTTTTGCAGTTAGTCGTCGGTAAATGTCGGTAAAACGTCGGAAAAATATATTATTTGCAGCTTGTCGTCGGTAAACGTCGGAAAAAGACGTCGCTAAACGTCAGTAAGCGTCGCTAAACGTCGCTAAAGTTGTAAAAAAAATAAAAAAAATAAAACACAGATTCTATATTACCACTCACAATTCTATAAAACACATATAGGTACACATTCAAATCCCCACTCACAATTCCAAATCACAGCGCATTCAAACCCCCACTCACAATTCCAAATCACAGATAGCTTTAATCTAAGTTAATTAACATCCAATCCAAACACAATTAACATTTATCGACGAAGGAATTAACATCCAATCCAAACAAGTCACAAGTCAATTCGATACAAACACAACTAACATCCAATATAAACATCCAATCATAAGTCACAAACATAAGATGATACAAACACAAACAAAAGTCCTAACTAGGACTACTAGTGATCTGGTGCAGGAGGGGCACCGCCGCGACGAAGGCGTAAAAACTCCTCATACTCCGCAAGTGAAATCGATACAGATGGAGCGCCAGGCTGTGACGTCGGTGGAGTCGGTGTCGAAGAAGAAGGCGGTGGAGGCGGCGGAGTCGACGACGATGAAGGCGCACCCAGAGTACCAGCATGCTCCAACGCTGTAAGTCGCTGGTTGTATGAATCCATGATAGATAACATTCTACCACTGCTCTGGACCATCGAATCCTGCGCCAATCTCACCGTCTCGGCCATGGTCACCTGTCCTGTCTGCAACTCCGTCACCGTGCGCTCTAACCCTCCAACGGCGCGCTCTGTCCTCTCAGTCGTCTCCCTGAGGTCTATAATGCCGCGGTCGAGCGCATCCAATCGTGCTAGCAGCGCAGGATCGTCCGTAGGATGCTGAGACTGCTGCTCGATCCGTCGTAGCAGGTCGTCACGGAGAGACTCCATCATCTGGTGGACTCGGGCAGACTCCTGGGACGGCTGTGGACCATGCACACTAGCAGGAGATGTCCTAGAGGACTGGGTCGCAACTAGGGCGCCATAGGATCCCGTACCGTAGTACGTACCCCTACGGAGGCCACCAGCGGCGGTCATCCACAGCTCGTCCGCCGACGGAGCTTGAGTGGGCTGCGAGGAAGTACCGGCCTCTCCTGCATCAGGTGCACTAGCAGCCGCCTGTTCCCACAGCCTCGTATACTCGGCCTAGAAAGTATGGATAGTACTCTATGATTTCTAATTTCTAATTAATGTACTTATTTTTACTAACTTCATGAATATTTATTTGCATCATATTTACTAAGTTATATTAAAATGGACACGAAGTATTAAATTAAGATAACGTATTGTAATACTTACATAGGTCTGCTCGGCCCTCTCGTCAATAAGGACTCCGCCCTTCCGATGGGTGGCCAGGAAGACGGTCACCATGTCGGCGTTACCGACCTTCCTTACCTGTAATTAAATATATTATCTTAGTAATAATTTATCGGATTTGTATTAAAATAATATTTCTAAAAGAGAAAGACATACCAGACGACGGAAATGTTCCGTCATCGGAATCGACCCACCGCACCACTTCGAGGCATGTTGCCTAGCCGCCTTAGCCTTCTCCGACTTCTCCTTGTACCTTGGCTCGTTGAATCGAGCCTTCATCTCATTCCACTGATCAGGGGTGATCCAACCTTTGATCGGCTTTCCGGCACGATCACGTTCCTTCTGATCATTAATAGAGTCGCGGATCAGCTTAGCAGCGACGGAAGGAAACATCCCCTCGATCTGCTCGGCCCGGTGCGGCGGATAGTAAAACATATCCTAGAACAGTACGAAACCAAATATTTATCAGTTATATATAATATGCATAAATTAAATGATTCATGTACTTAATATCAGAGAGTATCAGATTAGTATCAGTATATAGGTTAGGTAGACCGTATCAAACGCATATCGGAATAGTAGGCCGAATAGGAGGCCGAGATAGTCGAATGAGAAGAAGGGAAGAAGGGAGGAGCAGATGGGTCCAGAGCTATGGTGGAGGAGGAGAAGTAACATGAGAGCAGTTTCCGCCGTAACATCTCCTGGCTCTGCTGGCAACTGAAGTCCAGATGCTACAAAGGACGATCCTTCGTTGAAATCGACTACAACACCCATCAGTTCAAGTTCATTCCTAGATGAGTATATTCCAATGCCATAGAGGAAGGTCAACAAACTGATGGCTTCTATGGCATTGGAATCTACTCATATAGGAATGAACTTGAACTGATGGGTGTTGTAGTCGATTTCAGCGAAGGATCGTCCTTTGTAGCATCTGGACTTCAGTTGCCAGCAGAGCCAGGAGATGTTACGGCGGAAACTGCTCTCATGTTACTTCTCCTCCTCCACCATGGCTCTGGACCCATCTGCTCCTCCCTTCTTCCCTTCTTCTCATTCGACTATCTCGGCCTCCTATTCGGCCTACTATTCCGATACCGATACTTTGAACCTTGATCTTAACCCAAACCTATATACTGATCGATACTAATCCGCTACGCCCGATACTAAGTACATACGGTCGATACCGATAGCGATAGTCCGATACCGATAGCGATAGTCCGATACCGATAGTTCGATCGATACCGATAGTTCGATACCGATAGCGATAGTCCGATACCGATAGCGATAATTTAAAAGTTTATGGATTATGTGTTAATTAGTTCATGTTTTCATTTAGAGGTTATGCTCTAGTTTTCATCAAAGTCAATTCTTTTGTGTTTTGGATATGTTGTGTAGTTGTGATGGATGCTTCATATTTGTGATTCTGACTGACTTTACAGAATCTTTGACAATTGGGATATATTATATTATCTATGAAAGTTTTTATGGAAATGAATGTTATGTCTTGAACAAATGTGGAGAGTTGTGAATCTCATACATTCTCCTACATTTTATAATTTAAAACCTATGGGTCTTACTATTCTACAAAATGAGCTCCTACATTTGAAATCTAGAATCTAGAAATTGGGATGAGCCTTACTAATGATGCTCTTAGGTAACATATTTAACAGATGAGATTTTCATGTTGCACTTACGCATTTTGTAGCTATAAACTGCTTAAGCAACAACATATTTAGAAGACCACCTATTCATGCAACTATCTCAAACTGACAATTATTTTGAGTAATCTCTTTCATTTCTATCGATACATGCCAAATATACTCTTTACCACATATAAAATAACACTAATACCCCACTTTTCATCTCACACTAATAACTCACACACACATAATCATATACATACAAATACTAATCTAGTATTTCAAAACTCTCGACTTTGAAGAGTCATTTCTGTGTCAGTGTATACGACTCTCCTTGAAAGCTTTCATATTTGGTAGTAGACTACATTTTAAGTATTCTAGTATTTTTTTACCTTCGAAATAATTACTTAATTGACAATATTGTGTACGAATATTGTGTCGTGTCAGCCTGTCGTATCGTGTCTATGTCAGCACATCAGGAGGAGGGAGATAGGGTTAGGGTTTACCTTCCTTGGTCAGAATTGGGTCGGGGTCGGGGATGGAGCAGCGGCAGAGGGGACTAGTCGGGTCGACGTCGACGAGGAGACTTGACGGTGGAGGAGCGATGGAGGGTCGCCGGACGCCGCGGGAAAAGAGGTCACCGTGGGGAGGGGGTCGCCGCAGGGAGGGGGGTCGCCGTGTGGGGGGGTGGTCGCCGCGGGGGGGGGGGGGGTGGTCGCCGGAGGAAGGGGACGCAAGAGGGACGAGGACACCAGTGGGCGAGCGGGGTCGCCGAGGTAGGGAACGAGGGAGAGGGGTGTCTCCGGAGGGAGGGGTCGCCGGGGGGAGGGGCTCGCTGGTGGGAGGGGGTCACTGGTGGGAGGGGGTCGCCGGAGACGAGAGGGGGAAAGGGAGAAAGATTTGGGGCTCGAGCGGGAGAATAAAATTTTGGGTAAAAAAATGAAATCGATCTGGCCAGCAGAACCCTATATGAAATATTTAGCGACGTCATACGAAGACGTCGGTAAACGTCGCTAATATCAGTGATTTTAGCGACGTTCACCGACATATCCACGACGTACGTTTTTACAATACAAAACTTAGTCGCAATACGTCGTTGAACGTCGCTAATAGTGACGTATTGCGACGTTATAAATTTACGTCGCTAAATTGCTAAAATATAGCGACGTCTTTCATAAACGTCGCTAATTACGTCGCTAATATGACTTATTTTGGTAGTGGTGGTAAAATCTCCGCTCCACCGGAATCTCTTTGCCGCACACGACTTGGAGAGAGTGACCCCGACTTAGTTCTGCCCAGAGCAACAACGAAGAACGGAAAACTCGGATCGGAAAAGACGAGATTAGAGAAGAGAGTATTCGTAAAGAAATTTTTGTGTGTCCCGAAGTATTGAGATAGGCCTCAATATATAGACTTTTCTCCAACGGTCATGGAGTAATGGAGATTGAAAGCAATTTAATCCAGCCAATAAAGAATTAAACGTTACAAATAATTCAAATAAAAATATGTAATACAATGTATATGGACATGATTTAAGATGTCAAACATTTTCAATTTATTGGATTTATAATGGTCAAAATTAAATGAGGAGGAATCTTGAATCTCTAAGTAAAAATTGGACTTGCTTTTGCTCAAAACATCATATATTGCCAACAGAAATTAGCTTGTTTGTGGTGAAAAAATAATTATCCAAATTATTATACTTCAACCTTAAATTTGTGCCGCTTTGAATGATTTATAGTAAAGTTGCTCTAACATTGTCCTTTCCTGTTTATACTATGATTTTTTTTGGCAATGATAAGCAATTGAATTATCTTTGGTTAATTCAAAGGTTTTTAAATAAATGTGCATGCTTGCAGGCATTTTTATTTTGGGATTTTTTGACTTTCATCCCACTTATTAATATGAATTTGTACTTACATCCCACTTTTTAATTGTATTTGACTTACATCCCATTTTTGTCACGAAAAATATTTTTTGTGACAAAACGAATACTTTTCGTGACAAAATAAATACTTTTAGTGACAAAAAGTGGGATATAAGTCTAAAAAAATTAAAAAGTGGGATGTAAGTACAAATGCATATTAATAAGTGGGATGAAAGTCAAAAAATCCTCCCTTTTATTTTTGCAGTAGGTAGATTTAATTGGTTGTTTGTCACTTCTTGAAAGTTGTGTGGGCCCGAGTGTCGACGTCGAAAAAAACTGGATAGATGAGGTTATATTGTATATTAATAGGCAAATAAACAGCCTTTTACGTGAAAATTGTTCTTACCTGCTCATATTTTCATGGAATAGAGAATTTTATTTACGTTAGGTTCTGACATTTGACTAATTGACGTTCCAGGTACGACGTTCTTAATTGAAAACCTCATGGACCTTCTCACTTACATTACACACACCATGGAATAATGAATATTCCAAACCACCGTGGACCTGGTAATAACTCTTCTATATTCATGAAATGGTTCAAACATGTGCATTTGAAATTTCATGTAATAGAGAATTTGTTGGTTCAAACATGTGTATTCATAGAATCAATAGATCACCATTTTGAATCAATAGAATCAATAGACCTGGCATGTCAAAATAATTAAAATTCTTCCTCTCTTATGTATAACTAACATCCTTGTAACCCTATTTAATTAAAAATAGCTAAATATTTCTTTTACTAATCCCTCTATTACTTATTGTACCCTTTTTCCTTCACCCCTAAAGAAATTTGTACATCCAAACAAGTCCTAAGATCAAGCCTACACTAGCCAGGTCGTTAGATAAATGTTTATGGAATACATGGAATACATGGATACATTTTAGAAGCATGAAAATTTCAGCAAACTGTACATATGCGCCCAAGTCACCAATGAGCCCTATGCGCCCAAGTCACCAATGAGCCTTATTCGTCCAAAGCTTCCAGCAATGTCATATGCGCCCAAGCTCCAGTGAGGTCATATGCCCATGCGCCCAAGACAAGCTCCTCTAGAAGGTGGACGTATAGCCCTGTTTCAGGCTATGCGCCCAAGCCAGAACAGCCCCTGACTCGGTCAATGCCACGATCAAAACGTGCATCGAAGCATACGGCCACGTCAGTCTCCATGAACAGTCGTGCTCCAAAGCATGCAGCCACGTCAGCACTACGATCAACCCACGACCACGCAGCCTGCATGCACCTACATCCTATGCGCCCAAAGCAGGACCATGCGCCCACATGAAAACCAGTGTGTTTCTTCATGTGGGCGCATAACATCATTCCAGCTCAAGAACGACTATAAAAAGGGGTCTCATCCCTCTTCAAAATACAGAACCGAGAGCATTTTCAAGAGCCAAATTGCTGCACTTCATGCCAGTGAGCCGAGAGTTAGCAAATTTCTTAAATTTTCTTCCACTTTTGTAATCGGAGTATCAACGGAGTAAAGAAGTAACTGCCGCTCGATCTCCATCGTCCCATTCTCCAGAAATCTTTTTTGTACTCGGAGATCCTTAGCACGGGATCTCTCAGGTGTACTCGATTTGTGGTACCTTGCGCCAATAAAGAAAAGACAACATTTCTTCTTCTTTTTGTGTGTGTCCACAAAAATGACGACTCTGCTGGGGACTACCTTTTTCGCTGACGAGAAGGTAGTGACACAATCCGATACCGACAAAGTGGGGAGCACTCAGAAGATGCTGATCGTGAAGTTCGATCAGTAGGCGTTCGAAGAGATGCTCTCGAGGGACGGCTCTACTCCCTCAAAATCAGCGAAGCCAAACAAGTCTCGCAAGACTTGGCTTCCGAAGGCACGCAGTGCATATCCTGCCAGTATCATAGCAGATATGCAAGTGAAGGACTCTGTCACATAGGTGCATGGCTCTACCACAGAAGCTCCACGAATGAAGAAGGCTCACACCGTTCTGGGCTCTACTAGCCGAGCGACTTCTCTCTTATGCAACCAACAACAGAGTATTCAACGCTCGAGACTTGGCAAAAGAAAATACTACGATGCCAAGAATCAGAGTGTGCGACACTCTGGACAAACCCAGCGAGGCTCACAAACGAAGGAGACGAAGTTGGAAGAAAACAACGCTGTTCTACCGAGCATGTGCCCAAAGCTATGCGCCCAAGGGGGTGTGTGGGCGCATAACTCTAATCAGAAGGCTTCTGCCTTCGACAGATTGGGCATCCAGAGTCATGCGCCCAAGGCTATGCGCCTAGGCTCAACTGATCCATACTATGCGCCTACATCGAGAAAGCTTAGACATGATGCCAAGAAGCATGCGCCCAATGGCAGACTCTAGGGCCTATGCGCCCACAGCAAAAAGACAGGCCCCAACGCGTATAGCACGGGGCTGTCTTCAAGGTCATCACAGAACTTAGGTGTGGGGGCTGCCCCTGCATGTGAACTAAGTCTGGATGTGCCAACTCTCCTTACAAACCCATATGCAAAGCTCGATGATGCATGTGACATGGGTTTTAAGACAAAACTTCCTTTCACTGACTTACAAGACATGATAAATCATAAGCGTAAAGCGAGGGAGGACACAACAATTCATGGTGCACATCCTACACTAGTATTGTCATCAACTGTTGCTGCTCCAAAGCAACGAGTGTGCCACAGAGACAGTCCGTATTTCAACGGCTGCATTTCTCTGACGATAAAAAGCCGCTGTGTGTTTCATCCAACATGCTTCATGGGGTCCCCCTTATGGAAGCCCCAATAAAAGACGGTGGACCATGAACCCAACTTTCTCTCTCAGTTCTGTGAGAAGAAGAAGAAGAAGTCTACCAACAGATGGCCAGCAGGCTGTCACATCTGAAGGAGTCTATATGGGTACTCGGTCAAAGGCGAGATTCCGTATAGATGACGAGGCCTCCCAAGCTGGAGGTAGTATTCCCTCAGAGTCTGAAGTGGATGACCTTCACACTGGGGGTAGCCTTCCAGAGGACGACGATCTCTCCGAGTCTGATGGCGACTATCTACCTACCCTACCTGAAGTGAGGGACTTGTCAACTCAGAGACAGACAGTATCAGCACCAGTTGTATTATTTTCTTTGTTTATCCTCGTATGTTATCTACAGACATGGCAAACGAAAAAAGACCTGAAGAAGACAGTGATCAGACCAGCAAACGGCTAGAGAGTCTTGAAATAGCATTTGCCAAGATCACTGATATGCTTACAGTATCATAGCGGTCCAAGCTGCTGGGGCTGTTCCTCTACCTCAACAAAACGCCTCGGCCCATGTTAGTTCGGCTCATAGCAACAACCCTCCTTCACTACAAAAAGAGTATCATTTCGTTGTGCCTCCTCCAAATCCTATAAATGCTGTGGGTGGTCCTTCACCAACGACGCCTGACAACTGTACAACAGCCATTTTCCAATACCTGCTCAATCAACATAATACAATTGATTCTGTGGTTGCCCGTCTCGACACCATCTTACACCAAGACAAGCTTCAGAAGATGGAAATATCTCAACCTTATCCTCCTGAATGGAAGAACGCTGCTTGCCCTCCTAACTACAAGCTGCTGACACTAAATTTATTTGACGAGTTGGCTTCTTCTCGTCAACACATGACATACTTCAACACGCAGACTCTACACTTACCCAGGAATGATCTGTTCTTATCAAATCTATTTATTAACACCTTGCAGGGGGTAGCTTTTGAATGGTTCTGCAGTCTGCCTGACGGTTGTATCAATTCTTTTAAAGACTTGGAGTGGTTGTTCCTCAACAGGTTTTATGAGAGTGGCATGCATGTTAGTATGTCCACCCTTATCAAGACCAAGCAAATGAGGATTGAGTCTGTCATTGCTTTCATCGAACGCTTCAGGCGGCTAGCATTGAAGATGCCCTTCGGTATACCAGACTCAGAACTTATGGATACTTGTCAACATAACTTCCTTCCTGCTGTAAAGTTTTGTCTGGGTATACATAAGTATGATACGTGGCCCACTTTCATTGGGGCCGCTGATGCTACTGAAAATGATGTTCCTAATTTAGAATTACTGGGGTTGAAAACACCAAAATCTGAAGACAAGGTCAAGCATCCTCAAACTATCCCTGTCCGTGGGGGTAAATAGAAAGAAGTCCTGAAGGTCGACAATTTCAAGGGAGCTTCCAATTCTCAGCGTGCCTCCGACAAGCCTAAGGAGACCTTCTCTTTTGACGAAGATGATATCATTACCATTTTTCACACATTAACGAAGGATAATAAACTGTCATTGCCTCCACCACGACGTCCTGCAGAGGCGAACCAACTCAACGATCCCAAGTACTGTCCTTATCATCGGTACGTGCATCATTCCACCAAGGATTGCATCGTCCTGAAGAAGAAGATACAACAGCTTATCGACAGCCAAGTGATCAACCTCGAAGCTAAAGACAAGCTTGTATCTTCTAACATGATCTCTCTTCAGTTTGGTGACTTTCCTCCCACAGAAGTCCCAGATGGCGTGATCTCGATCCCCATGGCAATAATGGAAGTCGTCAACCTACCGCCAGCTTACAACTCAACCTTGGTGCCACTCACGACTGAACGTGGTGAGATCAGGTGGGTCTATCCAGACCTGGTATAAGAAATGACGTAGGGGGTGGTATCTTCCAAAGCAAAAAAGGGCAAAAAATACAAGTCATGCCATATGGTATCTTCTTCCATCTACGAAGTTCTATCTGGCGAGATGCGATCGGGAAAGGTTTACTTACGGACTTACGATCCCGCACAACAAGAAGAAGTACCTTCTCAAGCTCATGCTGCCACCACAAGCTCAGAAGCTGGCCCGTCTAAGCCTTCAACTACCGACAAAGCCAAGCAGAAGGAGACGTAATTTGACAAGTCTCTGAAGGCGCCAGCTTCCGAAGGCATGGATCGACCCTACAACTTTGATATACTGGCACAGCTGGCCAATACACCTGTCAGATTGTCCCTGTTCGATCTATTGCGACTCTCCAAAGAAACGTGGAAGGCCTTAAGTGAAGTATTACTACATGTCGACTCTTATCTCGCTGAAGTCAAAGTCTCCGCTGAAGACCCTGTCTCCTATTCCCACTACCAAAGTACTATGGAAGTGGTACCCAACATCACCTTTTTACAGAAGGACATGCTACTAAAAAATAATCGTCATAATAGACCTCTGTACTATACAGGGTATATCAGGGCGATTAAGGTGGATCGGATGCACATCGATCCAGGTTCCTCCTTCAATATTATTTCTAGAAGTTTGCTTCAAATTCTTGGAATCCCTCTGCACAAGCTATCTGCAACCAATACAACTGTCATGGCTTTCAATACTGGGAGAAGCCACCCGCTAGGTAAGATCCGTCTCAAGTGCCAAATCGGTGATCTCCGACCGTAGGTTTCTTGCTATGTGATCGATGCCAATGTATCGTACAACGTCTTTCTAGGACGTCCATGGATACACGAGAACATGATCGTTCCTTCTACACTTCACCAGTGCTTTAAGTACGTCAACAGCGACGACGTCGTGAAGATGGAGTTTGCTGATGTCGATCCTTTTAAGGGCATCGAAGCCTACTATGGAGATTCGGTACTTTACCAATCTCAGCCCTCCAAGGATGACGGCAACGAAGCTTACGCGAAGCTGAAGCAAGTTCATCCTCCAATGATGGTCCCCTGATTATCGGAGTAAAGTGATGTACTACTCTAAAATGTACTCCGAAGCCTCTCACAATCTGGGTGAAAAAGAAGAACCCTGATAAGGTCAAACCTTTGACCATCAGTCTCCGTAAGACAACTCGGGTGTAACCTGCTAAAGTCCGTCCTTCCAATCCTGAAGAATTACCATACGTAGTGAACTTGGCCAAGACTGTGGCTCCTCTTCCAGCTGATGATCCTCTCAATTAGTATATTAATACTCATAATAATGTACCTTTAGCGGATAATGTTATCCCTGAAGAAGAACTTTCGTATTTTCTTAGTAAAGGTTTATTTTTGAATTACTCTGATGTCTATCAATCTGTAAACCAATACATAGATACGATATACGCTCTAGAGTACGGCCTAGGACCACACCTCTGCATGTCGGTCACGATGCCTCATCTACGGGAAAAAGTTTACCCAGAAGATATCTACTACTTCATCGTTCCAGCCAGAAAGAAGGGTGAAGAGCTAATCATCTTCGGTCAAATAATTGGCGAAAGAAAGTTTGTTCCGGACTCTACTTCTCTCAAGCACAACACGGAAGCTGACTATGACTCTGAGAAAATATAACTTTTCTAATATAATTGGCAGGCCAAGAATATCATCCAGAACATAGGATATGACATAAAAAACGACCAGGGGCTAAACTACGGCCGGGGACGACGGTTGCCAATACGTCACTTTGCTCATCCCGGTAAACCCGAGAATTATTATCATCAAAACGGTGTTGGTTTGGGTTATGTCACTCCTCCAACGACTCTCGAAATATCAGATGATGAAGCAGATCGTTGTTCTCATTCTTCTGATTCCTGTCTCTGGGACTCAGACTCCAGCATTGGCAACATGTTCAAAGCAACTCTGTCCGTCAACATAGTTTTAGTTGACCAAATTGCAAACGATGTCCAATCAATCGAGCTTGAATAATGGGCTCAAAAGATGGATACTAGGTAGGAGCTGTGTTTCGAACAACGTGAACCACCTACCGAAGACGAAGTCGTCCAAGTCAATTTAGGAGATGAATCATCTTTTAACCAATCTTCATTAGTAAAAGTCTATCTGGAGATGAACGATAATCTCTTATACGGCTTATAAGAGAATACATCGATGTCTTTGCATGGAGCTATGAAGACATGCCAGGCCTGGACCCTAAAGTCGCCATACACCGCCTAAATATTTCGTCTAAAGCTAAGCCAGTGAAGCAGCAACAACGACGATTCTGACCAGATGTCATGGAGGCCATCGAGAATGAAGTCAAGAAGCTCATTGCCTGTAGATTCATTCACGAAGAACAACACCCGGACTGGGTTGCCAACATTGTTCCAGTCATGAAAAAGAATGGTAAAGTTCGAGTCTGTATCAATTACCGTAATTTGAACTCTGCATGCCCGAAAGACGAGTTCCCTCTGCCGATCACCGACATAATGATCGAAAATACTTGCGGCTTCGAGCGGATGTTCTTCATAGATGGGTTCTCAGGCTACAACCATATCAAGATGTTCCTCGACGATGAAAAGCATACATATTTTCAAACACCCTTCGGATTGAAAAATACAGGGGCTACATACCAGCGAGCCATGAACATAATTTTTTGCGATCATTTATGCAAAACGGTGGAGTGCTACATAGACGATATCGCAGTTAAAAGTCGTCTCATCGGCAACCACCTCCAAAACTTCAGAACGGTGTTCGAACTAATGCGTGCACACCAACTCAAGATGAATCCAACCAAGTCTTTTCTGGAAGTCTCCTGCGACAAGTTTCTTGGTTTCGTCATCACTTCAAAGGGTATACATCTTGACCCGAAGAAAGTGAACGCTATCCTCGATATGCATCCTCCAAGAAACCTCAAAGAGCTACGCGGACTGCAAGAAAGGCTAGCCTACATCAGACGATTTATTTTGAACCTTTCTGGAAGGTGTCAACCATTCACTCAGCTCATGAAGAAAGGCGTATCTTTCGTCTGAACTGAACAATGTCAACACACATTTGACGACATCAAGAAGTATCTCACAAGCCCCCCCAGTATTGGTTGCTCCAACAATAGGGAAGCCCTTCTTACTATATGTCCGTGCTATGGACCATTCTGTTGGTGCCCTATTAGCTCAGAAGAATGAAGGCAGCCATGAACAGGTAATCTACTACCTCAGCCGCACAATGGTCGATGTCGAGCACAGATACACACCTATGGAAAAGGAATGCCTTACACTGGTATTTGCCATCTAGAAGACATGCCACTATGTGTCCAGGCAGACTATCCACATCATATCTAAAGTCAGTCCTCTCAGAATACTCATGACTAAACTGGGTTCTCTCAATTCCCGTTTAGCTACATAGACAATACTGTTGACTCCATACGATATGCTGTTCGTTCCTCAGAAGGCAGTAAAAGGCTAAGCGTTAGCTGATTTCCTAGCAGCTCATCCAGTGCCAGAATCTTCCAAACTCTACGACGAAATCCTCGAAGAAGTAGTGGAGTCTAATACCACAACTAAAGAAATCTCCATTTGGCGAATGTTCTTTGACGGTGCATCAAGAACAAGACCTAAAGGAAATATCGTGGTCGGAGTAGGCGTCGTGCTCGTATCACCCAACCATCTGGTTATACACCGTGTATATTCTCTCGTGGAACCCTATACCAACAATGTAGCCGAATATAATGCCCTATTGATCGGCCTGTAACTAGCAAAACAACTGGGAGTTGACAATCTAGAAGCGTACGACAATTCTAAGCTAATAGTTAGTCAGGTCTGAGGGAATTATAAAGTTCGTCACGAAGATCTCATCTCCTATCACAAAGCGACAATCGAGTTAGCATCTACTTTTGCTGGATCCTTCATCGAGCATGTGTCTCGACTACAGAATATAGAAGCAGATGCTATAGTCAGTCTCGCTGCTTCCTTGACTGTCCCAAGCAATACTCAGCAGTCGATCACAGTGACTGGTCGAGAACTATTCTGTGTGAAAGATGCCTTGCATATTTATCACAGTTACACAATGGAAACAAACGTCGATGTTAAAGACTGGAGATTTCCTTTCATAGACTACGCCGTCTATGGAATCCTTCCGAGGACCTGAAAGAAGCAGTGTCTATCCAAAGGCGATCCCTCAGATTTTACTACGACACAGCTACCAAGATGTTGTACCGACGCTCTTACGACGGGCTACTATTACGATGTTTATCAGACACAGAAGCTAAATATGCACTCCAGGAGGCTCAAGATAGAGTTTGTGGTGCACATCAACCAGGCCCCAAATTATAAGATTGCCTCAGACGGATGAGTTATTATTGGCCCACGATGATAGCAGATGCTGTTGAATATACAAAAAAGTGTAGAGCATGTCAGTTCCACGCTGATTTCATTTATCAACCTTCGGAGTTTCTACACCCGACGACAGCATCTTGGCCTTTTAAAGCCTGGGGTATGGACGTCAAAGGCCCAATCAGCCCGCCATCCTCCAAAGGACATCGGTTCATCCTAGCCATAATCGATTACTTCTCCAAATGGGCGAAAGCTATACCACTCACGGAAGTGAAGGCGTCGAACATGATCAGTTTCATCAAAACATCACATTATCTACTGCTTCGACCTGCCTCATAGGATCATCCATGATAATGGTCCGTAATTTGCAAGCCATGCATTCTATCGATTCTGCGATAAGAATCAAATCCAGAATGTAGCCTCTACTGCCTATAATCTAGCAGCTAACGGGTTAGCAGAAGCCTTCAATAAAACCATCATTAAATTTCTCAAGAAGTTCATCTCTTTTAACAAACGCGATTGGAATAAGAATCTCGGCAAATGTCTATGGGCCTATCGTACAATGGTCCGGACTCCAACAGGCAGTACGCCATTATTTCTGGTTTATGGGAGCGAAGCAGTTCTTTCCCTAGAAATCTAAATTCCTTCCCTTCGAGTAGCCTTAGCCAGCGAGTTGACTACCAAAAAAAGCTACTGTCTGCGACTACAGAAGCTCGAAGCGCTAGACGAAAAATACTTGTTAGCTCAGCAGCGCATTGAGCTATACCAAGCACGCCTTTCCAGAGCCTTCAATAAAAAGGTGAAGGAAAGAATCTTCCAAGTCGGTGATCTAGTCTTAGCAGTGAGAAGATCAATGGTCATGACGCACAAAACAAAAGGGAAATTTTAGCCTAAATGGGAAGGTCCTTTCATTATAGAATCAGTGTATTCTAACGGTGCGTACCGACTAACTAAGCCTGATGGTGACTTGCTCATGATGCCTATCAACGACAAGTTCCTGAAGAAATACTACGTGTAATCTTTTGTAAATAATATTCACATATGTTCAGTCATGTAAATGTATAGTGCGATATTTATGTGATTCAAAAAATTATCTAACTATTATCCGTATTTCAAGAGTCTTGAATACGCCTTGGATAATAGGTCCTCTAAAATATTTTCCTAGCAAAATTATTCCCGTTTTTGACCCTGTCCAAACTCGGTTTGACGAAAACAAGTCACGTCCCATATTACCTCTGAATTGTTTTTCGATAATTATTTCCCCAGTGGAACGATTAAGAAATGATTTGTCATGTCCATATAACCTCTGAGCAAAGCATTTATCAAGGATAATCATGTCTATATTACTTCTGAATTATCCACTCCTACCTAATGTTATATATCTTTCCATGTCCATATTGCCTCTGGTCGGATATAGAACATCCTCTGCTATTACGTCCATATTACCTCTATTAGCAGCTTCGTTTAACTTATTATCTATATTCAAAAAAAACTTGAATATAAAACGGATAATAGGTCCACATCAAATTCCCCAGCAGAATACCCACCAAAAATATCCTTGCTACGTCCACATTACCTCTACTTTCAATATTTCACAAAACCACATTCATTCTGAAAAGGTTCTTTATTCTTTACTTGAACGTCTATCAAGAGACAAGAAAAAAGGGGTACAAGAGCCTTGATGGCTAGAAGAAACAGTTTCAAACAAAAATCTAAGGGATACATAGGCGATTGATATTGTCCCTTAGAGCTGCGATTTCAGCTTCAGACTTTGCGGTAGCTCGGTGATGTGCCTCTTCTTGACGAGCAGCTTCATCCTGGAAGAGGATCAGACTCATGTGCTCTTCCTCCAACTTTACCAGCTATTCCTTCAAATAGGCGTAAGTGGTGACAGTCATAGCAGCCTGAGCCAAGTAGTCCTCCTACTCAGACGTTGCTGTTCTCAAGTTGGCTTCCAGTTGAGCGATCTCATTTTGGATCTGTGTGATGTAATTATACTTCTCGGTAATCTGTGCAACCAGTTTATTCTTCGAGGCAGCACGTGCCTCACTTGCCGCATTGAACTGACCATATTAATCAGCCAATTCGCTGATCTCTTGAATGGGGGCATCCTTTCTTGCCTAAAAAGTAGCCTTCTCCTCCGCAAGGGCCGTGATCAAAGCCTCATCTTCTGCACGGAACAGTGATATCGGTCTCCATTGCTTGGCATCCAAAATCTGGCCACCTGACCCTCCAGGTCATTCTGAACTTTCCTCAGAGTATTAGCTCACTCTTCATAGCCGACAACGCTCTCGAGGGCCGCCACTTGGCATTCGACAACAGCCCTCACAGGGCCAAAGGCAGCATTCCGATTCAGGACTCCAGGAAGCTTTACTTTCAACATAGAGTAAAAACCTTTGACGACTTCCTAGGCCATCTCGTCATCTTCAATGGAGGTCATCGAAGGGAGGCTTGAAGAGTTTCTTCCGCTCCAGGAAGGGATACCTGACAAGAAGCCGAACCTGACAAGAAAACAATATATACATCAGTAACCAAAAAAAGAAGAAAATACAAAAGAGTTATAATTTCGTACCTTCGGCATGCTCTGTGCCAGCCTGGGCTACGCCATCAGTCTTGGCTTCAGGGAAACCAAGAACAGGCCCAGACTGTTTAAGGAGAATAATATCAAGGCCCCGAGCGGCATCAGGCCTGGTTTCTTCCACGATCCCAGCTGGAATGGGAGCAGATTCAGCAACAACCCCCTCATCAGGCTGTTCAACCTCTCCTTCTGTAGCCGATACCAGCTCACTAACAGCTCCCTTTGTACCAGCAAATTAGAGGAGCCGGAGACAACCTCTGTCCCTTTCCCAATGCTTGGGGCAATCTTCATGAAGGGTTCCGTCTCCTTGTCTACAAGGGAATATATAGTCGTGGTCAGCCTCACGAGGAGCACGCAAAATTAAAGTCGAAAAATCTCATCCGAATAGAGGCGTATAGATAACGTACCCGCAGAAAGATGAGCCGATTGGACTTGATTTTCATCTAAGTCCCTCATTACAGATCCTATTGTAGACATATCCTCCATAGAAATATCATATGAGGGACTGACCTTTTGATTACCATTATGGTCTGGGCCTTCGCCCTGATCATCCCGTCGCTCAAACCTTACAGCTGAAGAAGATCCGCCCTCATCCATCGGTCGAGGACGAGCAGGGGACACTATCGTCGCATCCACTTCCTCAGACAAGGAGGCACCTACCTCAGCTACAACTTCAGGGTCCTGTGCAAAGGACAAACACAAGGGTGAGAAAGCTTCTAAAGGCTTGACCATAACAGCTATGGTGTCTAGGAAGGGATCTACCTCCCGAATGGTAACGGCCTGCAAGGCCGTCTGCCGAGAAGACCTTCTGGGAGAAGGCGAGCCGGCACCCACGTCCGCAACCTTCTTCCTCCCTCGGGAAACAACCACCTTCTTCCTTTTGGGCTGTGGAACCAACTCGGTGGAAGCCTTTCTCTTATGAGGAATGTAAGGAAGAGGTTCTTCAGTACCCTCTATCCGAGGCGCTGCAATGATAGGCTCTTCAACAACAACCCTCTGCTACGGCACTGCAGCCAATTCAACTGTGGGAGCGGTGCCTCCCTTTCTGTTACCCCCATGGTGCGCACTCGTCCTATCTCAGCAAGAGTAGGGGCAAACTTAGTTCTCGATATAAAACTCAGCTCTAGGTCATATCGAAAAAGAAGGGTATTGACCTGAATATAAAACTTAGGTATTGACCTGAATATAAAACTTAGCAGCAGCAAAGAGCATATGGGTGTCAGGTTTATCTTCTAGCAAGGTAAAAACTGCCCCCGCACATCCAGCATTGTAGTAACTCCATGCACGTGTTCCGTCAATCAGACTCCCTATCGACTAGAGATGAGGACTGGGATTGCCCAAGAGAAGCTGGCTGTAGCCGAATTGTCGTGCAAAACGGCTCGGCAAATAAGGTTCCAGGAAAGTGTGGTTCCTATTCCTGAACACCAAATGGGAAGGCCTAATGGATTGGTGCCACCGAAATGCCCCAATAGGAAGGCTAGTAGTAAGTGCCCCCTCATCTACAAGGGTATCTCCTGCACGACCACTACCAAATGGAGGCGATACTCTGAAGAACTCATAGTTCTGCAGAAAACTCAAAGCCCTCCTACAAACAGACACCCCTGTAACGGTCCAATCCGTGTCTCTGAATCTCCGAAGGAAGACATCCTCCGCCAAAGAGTTTGCCATCAATCCGACGTTCATCAATCTGGGACAATACAGCACCAGCCATCCCATCAGATAGTGAAAGGGAGACTCAGTCCTAGCAAAGTCCTTTCAGCTATCAGATGTTAACACGTTCACGACAAAATGTCGCAAACCCCGTTGGATGCCACAGACCATCGTTGGAAGTAGAGCAAGTTGGCGTCCAAAGGCTAGCTTTACAGTCGAAAGTATCATATCTCGGCTTATTCTCTCAATAGACCCTGAACCACCAGGGACTACGCAGTCACGAATCCATATCATCAGGAAAGCGACTAGTACCTCCTTTTCTGACATCTTGAACTAGGCTTACCTGAAGAAATAATAAATCGGGGAGTTTCCCTCAGGATCATCACAATCTTCGGCATCCATAGCTCCATGATCTGCCATCAACTGCTCTATCTCAGAGCTTGTCAAGGGCTTGCGAGACGAGAATGAGACTGGACCGTCCCCCTCTACTTTGATGAAAATGTAGTTAGTCAAGGCCCACGTATGCGGAAGGGACCCCTCAGTCTTATCCTTCTTTGTAATCGGGTGACAAATAAAAAAGTGACCGAGTAACTCTTTGTACACCTCCATCATCTCGAAGTTCTCTTTCTCCAAATCCAAGATCTCTGCATCACTAAGGACGTATTCTGTATATGGCTCCATCCTCCATGGAAGTTTGGATATCGCCTGCATTTCATGAAGGACCAAACCTATCTCCCCACCCAGAGTAAAGAAGGTGCATGTATAATAGTTGCACAACTCTGCCAAGGAGATAAATACTGGCCAGTTAACCTTAATGCTATATTGGGTGGCTCTAACGGCATAAAGAAGACCGACAACTTTTAGGGTGGCCTCGTGTAGTGCCCCGTCCAGCAAAGTCAATCGGAGAAATTGAAACACCGACGGCGTTGGAACTTAGCCTTGCAATGGCTGCTCGAAGGCTCGCTCGTCCGAGGTGACTCCTCGCACAGGTGGGGGAGTTTCGGTGAACTTGCTTCATCTTAGCCTTCACTTAATAACTCGCTTGTTTTCAACTTGCACAAGTAGGCTAATCTAAAAGCTATGAACGCACATATCTAAGGGAATAATCCTGACCCGTCGGAATGTCCTAGAACATGGAAAATGGTCCCACGGTCTGCATAGAAGTCGGCTCAGCGTGCTTTCAAATGACACACGATCCTTTGATCCCGTGGCTTGGGAGAAGGAAGTTGGCTTAAGTTGCTAAGTTGTCCCAAGTCATAGGCGTCGCCTGCTTGAATGCTTGGTAGAGCATGCACGGTCCCGTCGTTTTGCCCCAACACTCGAATCAGCCTAAGTCCTAGGCGTCACCTGCATGAATGCTAATAAAGCATGCACGGTCCTATCCCACAAGGCTTGGCATAGCCTTTGCACGTCCCGTAAGTTAAGTCATCTTGCACAGCTAGTTGGCTAAGTCTAGGCACGAACTTGGTTGTTCAAGTTGACCCGTGCATAGCATGTTCCCTCGATGAGTGGCTCGACGTAGCCTTCGCTCGTCGAGTTGTTGCCCGAATAAGTTAGACAAGTGTTGTGCTGGGCTATCAAAGCCATTCTAGCACTGTCCCGCTCTATCTGCGGTTGTCAAGTCGCGTAGTCCCTTGAGAACAAGGCTCGTCGTATAAGTATATGACTTGAGCGTTAGCGTCGCCTATAGAAACAGGCCTGTCTAAGGCACGAGTTACGGTCGGTTTAGTAAAAAGCTTGCCACAAACAAAGGAAGTCCATGCGACTGGTTGTCACCGAGATCGGTCCCGCTACTTGGGAGTCTCGCTAAGTCATGATATGTCCCGCACACGAGATCGGTCCCCTGGCTTGGGAGTCTCGCTAAGTCTTGATATGTCCCGCACACGAGAACGGTCCCGCGGCTTGGGAGTCTCGTTAAGTCTCGATATAAAGAAGGAATGCATGGTCATGTTGAGAAAGGACTGGATAGACTGGATAGATCGAGTATGCATGGTCATTGGGTAACTTGTCGACAAGGTGTAGTCTTCTCGAGTGATCACCGGGACACCGGGATCATTCGGCCAGGGGGAAGCGAGTGTGGCTCAAAGTAGGATGCTGGATGACCGTATGGGAGAGTTCGACCCCAGCGGGCTAGCTACCCGTGTAGGTACAGGTCGATATCCCATGAGCCATGTCCAAGATAGCTTAAAATTGCTAGTGACCACTCATGTAGATGTGTCGGCAGTAGCGGCACACCACGTGTATGCCTTTGGATTTGGGTCTAGAGCTTGAATGCAGGTCTAGTCGGTAACACAAGGTCTGGGCCTAAGACTGGGCTGCAGCATAGGCACCATGCTTGGCACGATAGATTGGCATTGGGATGTCCATGAGATCGATGGTAGGTTTGGCAAGTCTTGTCTAAGTTGATTCATGAGTCGAACAGGAGAAGCCGTAAGGCGGTAACATGCTAAGTCTTGATATGTTGTGAGGCGCGGCCTCAATCTTAAAGCACGGACAAGTCTAAGCAAAGTCTAGAGGCATGACCTGCACAAGTCGTTCCCCCTTGACGTCGTGTCACCCCCATTTCCTGTATTTCGTATTTGTACTCGTAATTTGATTTTTGGCACGTATTTTATTTTCTCGACTTGCGGATTTTGGTTTCTCGTAAATGGGTTTGGACCATGGCTTGGTTTTATTTTATGGAGTTGGTTTGGTTAGGTTGGTTCATCATGAGTGGAACACCTTAGCCTATTCTCCACCTCCATTCCATTACAACCACCCTCATTAAAACCCACCAACCTTTTCTCTCTCCTCCATAACTCCATTAAATTCTTACAACTTCTTCTTCTTCCTTCTTCCACACAACTCCCCAACCCATAGGCAAGTGCACCTTGCCATTAAATAAGCACCACTTTTTATTTGTCCATTAACTAGATTAGGCCATGGAGAATAACTTTAGAACTTGACATTTTGTGATTTGGAGTTTTCATTTTTCTAGATCTAGGTTTTAACCATTTTCTAAAATCCTTGGTTTTGATCCATTAAACTTCGATTTTGCATGTTTTGAGGCTTCCATGTGGAAGAGAATTCGATTTTACTCAAGTTAGAACTTTAGAAATCTAGATTTGGTTTTGATTTGGCTAAGTTATGAAGATTTGAAGTTTTTGGTTTTCTTGAGGAGTTCATCTCAGCCTTGGTGAAGGCTCTCGGCCAGTGCTCTTTAGCACTTGACCGTTTGCGCACCCCGGCCTGTGCTCTTTAGCGCACGGTCGATTGCGCATAGGCTCAGCTAGTGCTTTGCGCTGCGCTGGATTGCGCCGGTGCAAGCTAGCCATGCGCAAGCCAGCCATGCGCAAGGTAACCCCTGCGCACTCGACCATTGCGCAGTCCATACCCTGCGCAGTCTACCCTTGCACAATCCTCCCTTGCGTAATCCAATTGATGCGCAAGGCATCCCCTGTGCCCCTTTAACCCTGTGCCCCTTGACCCCCTGCGCAGTCTACCCTTGCGCAAGGTAACCCTTGCACAAGGCAACTCTTGCGCAGCTCTTCCATGTGCAGTACATACCCTGCGCAGCCCAACCCCTGACCCTCTTGCACAACCTACTTGTCTATGATGAATTGTTATTTCTTTAAGCTTGGCTCTTCTATAGTCCTAAATATATTGGTATTTTATTAGATATTTTACGTCCATTTTATATCCTTACGCCTTTTTGTCACGAACTGATTTTTACTTAATATGTTTGGAATGACTATTGTACATGGCATGGTATGACAAGGAACTAGCATAACACGACAGTGACTCGTAGTGGTGCACTCCTGACATGACCAACCTGATATGATAGTGGCCCGTCGTGGCGCACTCCTGACAAGTACCCTGACATGATTTAACTCGATGCTGTTGCGACAGTTAACTTGACTTGACTTGACACCATGGGTGTCCCCTGCTTGCTTGCTTGTGCAATCCACTTGTCTTGTCTTGCATCATGTCTAGGACGTGACTCCCTGGGTACCACGGCTAGGGACTCGCGCTAAATTGGATTATGCTAATGATTAGATCAAACTAGAACATAGAGAATTCCCAGTCACATGCAATCTCGTTATCTGGGCACTTTAATGGACTTGTAGCTTGCCGACGAGTAGAGCACATTTCTAGCACACTGTCATGTGTTGCACCCTCTAAGTCACCTAAGGGTACATTTGTCTTCCGGGCAATGTACCCACCTATAACTCTCAACCCGCGGAAGGATAACTGGATGGTCTGCAGGGATTGGGACTGGGAATTCTTACTTGCATCTTATTAGTAATTAGGCTTGTGATAACCCTAGTTAGTTAAAGTAGTAAGCCATAGTACTTGCTTGGCCGATTGTGAATGAATGGTGTCCAGCTCTGTCTAAGTCTTGTCCAGCCCCTGTACCTGGAACTCTTGATCATGATTGTTTTACCTATCTCTAACGATAAATGGGTAGAGACAGTGAGCTATTCAGGCGAAGGGGTACAATCCCGATCCTTGTTTGGTTTAAGGATTGTAACCTGGCTCCCGGAATGGTTCCACGTCCTTAGTTGTTTATCGCCCTGTGTACTTTTATTACTTGTACTTTCCTTTTATTCTTTATGTTCTGATTTGCTGGCTTTTGTTTTTATTTGTGGCCTCCTTTGTGGCACTTGCTCTTTCTGGGGTTTGACCCAGCTGGTTTTGTATGGCCAGATTTCGGAGCAGCTCCCGAGGATCTACCAAGCTTTCAGCCCAATGGTGAACACTAGAAGAAACCAGGGCTACGAGTGGGTTTTCCCTTTTTGTTTTACCCACTTATATGTAAATTTATTCTTTTGAGGCGTTTAGCCGACGATCACCTGTTAGCTCGATGCATATTTACTTACTGTCTGCCTACGGGCTGTAAACATGATTAACAAATCCTAGGGTTGATCATGTATGACTGAACTCTTGCTAGTCCTATCATTTTGTACGACTAGCTTCATGATCATCCAATATGTAATATTTGGGATGCCTTATATATATATATTTGATGCTCTAATATCTTGTAACTCTGTTAATTGCTTGAGATTGAGACAATAGGCTTGACCTTAAGAGACTGCTGGCTTGTAGTAAACCCTCATATCTAGACAGCCGTGACCGTATAGTTGAGATGTATTCTATTTCAATATACGTAGCTGGCTATGTCTGCCCCCGCTCTCCAGTATTCTGGTTCTGGGGCGTGACACGTCGCTAGCACGAGAATTGGTCTAGTAGGCTTGAGTTTAAGTAAAGGTCTTGGAACGGCCGAGTCTGGGTAAGTTGCTCCTCGACGTAGCACCGTCTTGAATATATATCTAAGTCGCGAATAGAATATAGCACGACCCTGCCATTCCGAGTTGAAGTTTGGTCAAGCTCCTGCCCGATGAGGCACTGCCTCGATCGAAATACACGTTGGTATTGTTGCACGACCATGTCGTTGCACGTTAAGTTGGTTAGACGTCAAGTCTTAAAACTGATCTTAAGACAATACTAGAAAGACAATCGAAAGGGTTTAAGCTGCACAAAGTAAATGAACGTGTCAGTTTTGTATGGGTGGGCGAGGAGCTCACTCCACTAGTACAGTTGAGTACTGACACCCACACAGTGTTCATGTGCAAGCACAGGTAGAAGCTCGTGGCACGGAGCTCGCTTGGATGCGTCGAGGCACGGAGTTCCTTGGCGATTCGAAGCGTACTTCCGTGTGGATTAAAGACTTATACATGACATAATGTATGGACATCGCCTTTCGAAGCTTCCGCTGGCTCAAGCATTGTAATCGAGAGATGAGAGAGAGCAGAGTGACTTGTAAATGAGAGAAAAGTGAGCACGAGAGACTTGTAATTTGGCCTTGCGCCCACAAATGTAATCTTGTATTCAATATCAATAAAGAGATTCTTTTGGATGACTTGTGTTCACGTGTACTTGTTCTAAATTCCGCTTCATATATTCAATGTATCTGCTTGGGACTTCTGTGCGACGACCCCGTCGCCGCCGCTGTAATCGGCCGTTATGGAACCTGCCTTGCACGAGCGCAATCTAGGCTCGTGCGGCATTATGCCTTAGCGAGGACGATCGCTCCTACAGGAGCGGGGCGTGACATAATGGTATCAGAGCACGGGTTTACGTTCTTGGACTTCACGTCAAAATTCTCAGTTTTGAAAGCTCGTCGTTGATAAAGAAGTGTGCGCTCTCTCTCGAATGTCCCTCGGCATATCCATACAATAAGTCTAAATATTTTCAAAAGCTCGTACAAGCGTTCAACCAAATACATCGGTAGGCTATCACCGAATGCATCTATAGGCCTTTGTGCCGAACGATGTTAAACATGACTTGATAGAAAATACATGCTAAGTTAACATGTCGCGTACGTGCCTAACTAGTCATGCGTTGACCCTAGCAATTGAGCATGCAAACTCGAAGTATAGTCCGCACGGAATAGCTATGCACACAGCCTTTTGGCTAAGTTACGTCGCGTGTCGTGCACCTCGACCTTTCGGTGCAAACGAATTACGAGCGATATCAAGTACCGCTCGGTCGGGAGCGAAGCTGCACTTAGATGTCTATCGATAGGAATGCTATCGAGTTAACGCTTAGGCGTACACGGAGGATTATTTTGGATTTTGAGGGATAGTACGAACGACTTAGTACGTCGAGACGACACGAGCGACTATGCTAGAGATTCGTCGAACGAATCGGAAGGATGTCTTAGCGAATGATACGAAGTGATTGAGGTCTAGATCGTATGGCTCAAATCCGAGTGGTGTATGGATTTTCTTGAAAATCATTCGAGCGAAGATTGAGGATAAGAAATAATAACGAGTACGTCGACAAGGCGATGCGATCGCGCAAAGCCTTAGAACGCGTCACGCTTAGTTGATCGTGACTTCGTGAGTCCCAAACGAGATGTCGCTGGACAACTTGTGAATAGGCAACGCAAGTTAGAAAATGATTCGGAACGATGAATGAAAATGAATGGTCTTGATCGAGGAAGCTTAGAGGATCGCGCGTACGATTTCGGATTGATTCAATTGAAAGGTGGCTTGAATTTTGAACAACGATCTTGAAACGAGCTTAAGGAAGAGCGACTGAACTTGATCTTGAATATCGAGGATTGGTGGTATATCCAGTTCGGACAATAGCATCAGTCGCACGACTCGAAATTGGTTGCAAAGGAAGATCGTCAGGTTACGCATATCGTCGATGGTATTAAGGCGTATCAAAGATTGATATGCGATAACTCGGGGGTACTCTGACTCGGCAAATGACGATCGTGCAAATGTCATTGTTTCGATGGATGCTATACTCGGGATATTGAAACGTGTCGAGGAAAAGATAAACTTGGCTCGAGAATTTTCTAGTTGAATGAATGACGGTCGGACAATCGAACTTGGATTGGATGAAAATGATATGTTTGGATTTTCTTCGTCGATAACCACAACTTTGACATTCTTATCTTATGCGAGCGCGACTCCAGCCTCGCACATGCATTACGTCGATTAGGGCGATCACTTCGCGTGAGCGCTGGTATGGTGATTCATACAGCGGGAGTGATTGAACTTGCATGGCGTGACAATTTGTATGCTTCGACTTGTGGTTTAACGCGAAGGTAGTCTCAAGAATGAATCAGCGTGTTTGACGGTTGAATTTGAAGATTGTGTAGGTTCAATCCACGTATCGAGAATGAATGAGTCTAGACTCAAACAAGAGTTACGCCCCAATGGGAATGATTATTCTGCAGGAGCGTTGTATGGTGATTCATGAACCACCATAGAAAATTGGACTCGCGTAAGATTGGGGCACAACATATTGTCAAAGCTAGATAACCTCGTGATCGAATACATGAATTGGTTAGAATTGGTGATTGAACAGATTTGAAATATGTGCAACGAATGCATTGATGCGAATAGGTGATCGTGCTCGATGTTTAGAAATCTGAGTGACACGAGCTTGGGTAGAAAACCCCGTACTACCGACTATGGTTTGACCCTAGGATTGGGGTCAGCGTTGGCATTATTGTCGGGAAACTATGATTCCAATCCTGACATTGACTTAGCTTCGCAAAGATTGGCCTAGCGGTTAGGCAAAACGCCCCTGTTGCAAGAGTTATCAATCGAAGAATTGATCTTGAGGATTAGTAAGAATGGATTGTGTGAATCACGAACGTAGGAAACCCTGCTCACAAGACTCGGCTGACATGTATATATTTTAGGGACGCCTGGGTATGTGCACGAGGCGACTCGAGTGAGAATGACAAATTTTCTATCATGCGGCTTTGCTGAATGCATGTATTTTGGGGACGCTTGAAATACGTGCACGATCCAGCCAAGTGATACAATGAGTTCAAGCAAGACTTGAAAGATGGAAGTGTGTCGAGATCTTGAAATCACGTTAACGGAAAGATTAATAGTCGTATGAGCATGGCTCGGAATCGAAGGAACGCGTAGGCGGAATGTGTACGATTAAGTCTTGGCCATAGAAATGGTAGGATGGCTTGCCACCAGGAAAGTCTCGAGGACAAGACTTGTTCTGAGTGGGGTATGTTGTGGTGCCCCGTCCCGCAAAGTCAATCGGAGAAATTGAAACGCCGACGGCGTTGGAACTTAGCCTTGCAACGGCTGCTCGAAGGCTCGCTCGTCCGAGGCGACTCCTCGCACAGGTGGGGGAGTTTCGGTGAACTTGCTTCATCTTAGACTTCACTTAATAACTCGCTTGTTTTCAACTTGCACAAGTAGGCTAATCTAAAAGCTACGAACGCACATAGCTAAGAAATAATCCCGACCCGTCAGAATATCCTAGAATATGGAAAATGGTCCCACGGTCCGCATAGAAGTCGGCTCAGCGTGCTTTCAAATGACACACGATCCTTCGATCCCGTGGCTTGGGAAAATAAAGTTGGATTAAGTTGCTAAGTTGTCCCAAGTCATAGGCGTCGCCTGCGTGAATGCTTGGTGAAGCATGTACGGTCCCGTCGTTTTGCCCCAACACTCGAATCAGCCTAAGTCCTAGGCGTCGCCTGCATGAATGCTAACAAAGCATGCACGATCCTATCCCGCAAGGCTTGGCATAGCCTTCGCACGTCCCGTAAGTTAAGTCGTCTTGCACGGCTCGTTGGCTAATTCTAGGCACGAACTTGGTTGTTCAAGTCGACCCGTACATAGCACGTTCCCTCGATGAGTGGCTCGGCGTAGCCTTCGTTCGTCGAGTCGTTGCCCGAATAAGTTAGACAAGTGTTGTGCTGGGCTATCGATGCCATTCTAGCACTATCCCGCTCTATCTGCGGTTGTCAAGTCGCGTAGTCCCTTGAGAACAAGGCTCGTCGTATAAGTATATGACTTGAGCGTTAGCGTCGCCTATAGAAACAGGCCTGTCTAAGGCATGAGTTACGGTCGGTTTAGTAAAAAGCTTGCCACAAACAAAGAAAGTCCACGCGACTGGTTGTCGCCGAGATCGGTCCCGCTACTTGGGAGTCTCGCTAAGTCATGATATGTCCCGCACACGAGATCGGTCCCCTGGCTTGGGAGTCTCGCTAAGTCTTGATATGTCCCGCACACGAGATCGGTCCCGCGGCTTGGGAGTCTCGTTAAGTCTCGATAGAAAGAAGGAATGCATGGTCATGTTGAGAAAGGACTGGATAGACTGGATAGATCGAGTATGCATGGTCATTGGGCAACTTGTCGACAAGGTGTAGTCTTTTCGAGTGATCACCGGGGCACTGGGATCATTCGGCCCGGGGGAAGCGCGTGTGGCTCAAAGTAGGATGCTGGATGACCGCATGGGAGAGTTCGACTCCACTGGGCTAGCTACCCGTGTAGGTATAGGTCGATATCCCATGAGCCATGTCCAAGATAGCTTGAAATTGCTAGTGACCACTCATGTAGATGTGTCGGCAATAGCGGCACACCGTGTGTATGCCTTTGGATTTGGGTCTAGAGCTTGAATGCAGGTATAGTCGGTAATACAAGGTCTGGGCCTAAGACTGGGCTGCAGCATAGGCATCGTGCTTGGCACGATAGATTGGCGTTGGGATGTCCATGACATCGATGGTAGGTTTGGCAAGTCTTGTCTAAGTTGATTCATGAGTCGAACAGGAGAAGCCGTAAGGCGGTAACATGCTAAGTCTTGATATGTTGTGAGGCGCGGCCTCAATCTTGAAGCACGGACAAGTCTAAGCAAAGTCTAGAGGCACGACCTGTACGAGTCGTTCCCCCTTGACGTCGCTAGCACGAGAATTGGTCTAGTAGGCTTGAGTTTAAGCAAAGGTCTTGGCACGGCCGAGTCTGGGTAAGTTGCTCCTCGACGTAGCACCGCCTTGAATATATATCTAAGTCACGAATAGAATATAGCACGACCCTACCGTCCCGAGTTGAAGTTTGGTCAAGCTCCTGCTCGATGAGGTACTGCCTCGATCGAAATACACGTTGGTATTGTTGCACGACCATGTCGTTGCACGTCGAGTTGGTTAGACGTCAAGTCTTAAAACTGATCTTAAGGCAAGACTAGAAAGACAATCGAAAGGGTTTAATCTGCACAAAGTAAATGAACGTGTCGGTTTTGTATGGGTGGGCGAGGAGCTCACTCCACCAGTACAGTTGAGTACTGACACCCACACAGTGTTCATGTGCAGGCACAGGTAGAAGCTCGTGGCGCGAAGCTTGCTTGGATGCGTCGAGGCACGGAGTTCCTTAGCGATTCGAAGCGTGTTTCCGCGTGGATTAAAGACTTATACAGGACATAATGTATGGTCATCGCCTTTCGAAGCTTCCGCTGGCTCAAGCATTGTAATCGAGAGATGAGAGAGAGCAGAGTGACTTGTAAATGAGAGAAAAGTGAGCACGAGAGACTTGTAATTTGGCCTTGCGCCCACAAATGTAATCTTGTATTCAATATCAATAAAGAGCTTCTTTTGAATGACTTGTGTTCACGTGTACTTGTTCTAAATTCTGCTTCATATATTCAATGTATTTGCTTGGGACTTCTGTGCGACGACCCCGTCGCCGCCGCTGTAATCGGCCGTTATGGAACCTGCCTTACACGAGCGCAATCTAGGCTCGTGCGACATCACGCCTTAGCGAGGACGATCGCTCCTACGGGAACGGGGCATGACACCTCGTAAGTCAAGAGCATCCATCCAGTAAGGTCACTCTAGAATGGGACAAAATGCCTCTAACCTTCCATCCGCAGCTTCCCTTTCGGTTATGACTCCCTCTTTGATAGTATCAAGTTTGGGAGAGTCTCAACCGCATAGGGGTGAAGATCAGTCGGGACATCGTTTATTATGACACTGTAACGTCCAGTCCCAAAATACGTAGGACTAGGAACGTAGACATGCCAGCTGTATTCATACGAAGTACGTAGGTCTCGTATGAATACATAAGCTGTAAAATATAGTAATCCAAGACAAACTAAATCTCATCCACAATAAAAAGAATAATAATATAAATATCAACTCGAATATTTATGATACAATCGTTGGGCGAAGATAAAGTCCACTACCAACTAATTTAAATAGAGAAGAAATATACAAAGAAAGTGATTGGTCGGGCGAAGCAATGACAAGTCCAAAAGCAGTCATCACGAAGGAAGGAATGGCCTTAGCTAGAGCACCTACAAGAAATAACGAAAATACACACCTGGAGAAAAACCAGGTCCTCAGACGGACGTAGCAAGATACAGGAAGAACAAGCTAATATGAACTGTCAGAATAAAATAATATATAAACTAGACATAAATATGCAAGGAGATTCTAACCGCCTATTGTGCAATTTAGAGGACAACTTTCATGCACATGGGTGGGATTTTAGGCTATGTGTACGTAACTGGCATCCAGTCATCTGTATCCGGCCGTAACATCCAAAACGTCAGAGGGTATCTGCAAATATATCGCCACAGTTCCATCCGGAGACTGTGGTTTACCTGTTTGGCTTCCCATACGCACTAGCGACTGTCCTCCTCCAATATTTCCCATACTGTTCAAGTCATGTCCATGGCTCGTCCAGTTTTGTAACTGCTTGAGTCTCTAAAACCCTAATCATAGCAGTGACGAAAATCTACCGTCACACGACTTTAGAGATAGCTAGTCAATAAGTCGTACCCCTAGCAACATGTCTCAAACCGTGTCGTGTGAGTGTCACAGCCAAAGGAGATATAAGGATATCCCCCAACAAGAAGGTAGTCCGCTAACACTAAGTCATCATGCATAAATAAAATAACGACTAATAAAGTCGCTTGCACCCAAGTGTGGCTTGGACGCGCAGTTTATAACAAGGAAAACTAACAATATGAACAAAATAAATAATACAAAAAATAAATAATTGACAGTTAATTAGCAAGGTATACTTGCCTGTTGCGACGCCTGGTGATCTGCCTGGTGTGGTACAATAAAGGTGGCACGAACTGCGACTTCGGTACAACAACTTTGCAAGACGACCTCTCAGTTTGATTTAAAGTTAATCGCGTGATATGATCATATCAGCACAGAAGTAGTCTCGAATGTCAAAATGACACAAGTTGATCTCTGATGGTGGCACGGACAGTTCCATTGGGTCCAGAAGGGTCAAATTAGCTAGGGTGAACATAAGGTAGTCTCGAAATTGGCAAAGGAATAAGAATAACAGGATTGGTCACGGATATGAGGATAATCGAAGGAAATGATATAAATGATATATATACTAATTAGAAAACGATTTATAATACTTTAAAAATAGAGTTTTATTTAGTAAAAAATAATTTAATTAAATACTTAAAATCTAGAAATCCTTTTTAGGGCAAAAACTCCAAGTTTTGTCAAAAGGATATTTTAGGCTGAAAACATTTTTTTTTATAAATATATATATAATTTAAGTGAACAATAATTTTAAAAAATTACTTACGGTTAAACCTATAATTTGTAAATATAAAATTTTGGTAAAATCTATATTTTATTAGCTATTTGAAATTTGGGACATTTATAAATATCTAATTCTATGCTAAAAATATTTAGACACAAATTGAAAATTCTAGAGAATATTTTAACGCCATCTAAAATTTGTAGCTAAAAAAATATATATAGATATATGTACCCTAAAATAATCCAATAACATATTTTTCCCAAATATATTAGTATTAAGGCTCTATAAATCTCCCAAAATTTAGAAATACATTATACAATTAGTAATACTAATTATGTTACCATATAAAACATATAAAAACTAAAAAAAATTTATTTATAATAAAATGGCTACTAATATTATAAAATAACAATTAAAATAAAAATATAATAACACAAAACAAAATAAATAATAAAAAAATAACACAAAAAAAACCTGTGTTGTCTCCTCTCCCGAGGGAGAGAGAGAGAACAGGTTCTAAAAAAAACTGAAGAAAAGAAAAAAAGAAAAAGGGGCGGAAGAGAGAGAGAGGAGCGGAGTGAGAAGGAGAGAGAGGGAGGTGCGGGAGAGCGTTGATCGGGGCGGCTGTGGAGGGAAGGTCGATGGAGACGGCGGCGGCGGAAAGAGGGGTGGAGAGGCGGCGGTTCCAGGCGGTGGCGCTGAACTGGGCTACTCCGGCGCGTGGGGCCGGATGCGGCGGCTGCGTGAGGCGGAGGGAAGAGGGAACGGGGGAGGGGAGATCGAGGTCAGCGGGCGGCGACATGCGGGCACGCGGCCAGGCAAGGACGGCAAGGGGATTTCGAGCGGGTCTGATGGGCGCTGCGGCTCGGCCTCGCCGGGGAGGTCGGAGGTGAGGGGTCTCGGGAGGAATTGAACAGAGAAGAGGGGGTTTCTCGAGGCGGGACGGGCGGTGGGTCGCCGGCGGCTCGCGGTTGCTATGGCGGAGGGTGCGGCGCCGGCAAGGTCAGTCTAGGGTTAGGTTTTAATTTCCCCTTTTCCTTTTTGGGTGGCGGCCGGCGATGGGTTGTTGTGATCGGGGCGGAGGCGGTGGCCAGCCCAGAGCTTGGGCGGTGGTTGCAGGTGGTGGTAGTTATGGCGACGGCGGTAGTGATGCCGAGGTAGAGTCGCCGGAGGTGGAGAAATCCGGTGGGTTGATGGCGTCGGGAAGGGTCGATGGTGAGGGGTTGTTTGCTGGCGGAGGAGTACGGGTGGTTCCGAAGGTGGTGGTGCTTGGTGGTAGGCTGGTGTCGGTTTGTAGGGGTGATGGTATCGGGTTTTGGTCTGGTCGGGGTCGGACGAAGGGTGGTGGTCGTTGGCGAACGGAGGGGACGGGGCTGGGTTCGCAAGTGAGGGTCGAGGAAACTGCTGTGTGGAGATGGCCGAGGACGGGATGGGATCGGTGATCGAGACGGCGCGACGGTGCTTAGGATTTGGATTAGGTTTAAGGTTTTGATGGTGTGTCGGGGGTGTCCGACACGGAGAAGATGGATAATGTAGTTGTAAAAAATGGAATAAGAATTTGGATGGTGGAACACGGACACGGTGCACGCACGGAGAATTATTTGTGGATTTTGTTGTGGATGAATAATGAATTGGAGGAGTACCTGCCTATTTATAGGATGTGGGAATTCTCAATTAGATATGGATTAGGATTTAAAACCCAGTTTAGATATTTCCTAATTTAATTTAAAATCAAATCCAATCTAAATACAATCCAATTTAAATCAAAATCCAATTCAAAATACAAATCAAATTTTAAATCATATCCCTCTAGTTTAAAATCCATTCAAATAAATCAAATTTCAAATATAGTTACTAATTTAATCTATTTAAATAATCCAAAAATTAAATCAAGATTTAAATGGCCACAATAACTTCCAAATTTATTTTTCAAAATACAAATAATAATAATTTCGAAAATAATAAATATTTTTAAATATCTTTTTTTGAACAATAAAATATTAATATTAATAAATCTCGAAAATTATATTTTTATTTAAAATAGACCAATAAATAATTACGAAATATATGTATGCAAAATATTTTTTACATAATTATGCTTTTCTAGCATACAAAAATATTATTTATGATTAATAATTGTGAGAAATGAAAGGCTTTATAAATAAAAATAACAAACTTGAAAATGTTGGAACGATAACAAAATAATTATTATGTATATTATTTTGAAACTATGAAAATAGAAAAATAATATTTTTCAAAAATATGTACGCTCGCACATATTCGCACTCGTCGAGCAAATTCAAAAAAATTAAATTTTCATACGCGACGTACAATACGACTACGTGACGTACAATAATAAAATTTTAAATCAGTATCAAAATTGATAAAAATATAGTAGAAATTTAGGGGCTTTACAGACACCAGGGTGCAGCCCCCTCATGGAGTAGGACGTGGAACCCTTGACACACTTGAACGTGTCCTTCTTCCGGTCACCAGAGTTGAATTAGATCCTGCCAGATACAATCCCATACAGTTCAGGGGTCAGGTCCCATTTCATCTGCCTCTGCATAGCCAGATCAGCAAATGCCGACAGAGGGTATTGGCGCTTCATCGATGGCAACCCAATTCTTTGGTCATTTAATTTAACTACGAAAGGGACCTCTAGACATATCGTCTCGTCATTCTCAAATCCTACACTGTCACCGAATAGAAAGTACAACTTCTTCAAACAGCGTGTCCCTCCGAGCAAGAGCTTCTTATCATTAATCATCTGCTTCAGAAAGGTTTTGTCCTGTTCAATTATGGCAATCGTCCGTTCCGTAGGCTGGTCGTGACTGATCCTTGCCTGAACATTGTTGATTATGTTGGTTATGAGGCTTGTGCCGAGGACATGGCAAGCAGAGCCGAAAGGGATACTGCCAAGTTCCGGGACAAACATGTTTACTGCAAGGACAGAAGAGAAAGTCAGACTTAGAATTTGTAGGAAAAACTAAGTGTTGAAAGAATCTTATGCGCCCAAAGGTCTATGCGTCCAAAGGACTATGCTCCCAAAGGGCTATCCGCCCAAAACAAACATGTAGGCGCATAACGTTCAGCAGTATATGGGCGTATAACATGCAGCAGCTTGTGGGCGCATAACATGGCAATATGTGGGTGCATAACACACCACAGTGTTGGTGCATGACTTCTGTGGGCGCATAAGAATGCTCACAGAAGCATGTTGCCTTAGGCGCATGAGCCCAGGCAGAAGAAAAGTCTGAGCGTCACAAATTATCGCTCGAGACTTTGTTTTTTAAGCATGGCCTCTCCCAGAATCGGGTCCTGGACTGGTGAGGACACTGTCGCAGGTGGAGAGCCACTCGGTGCAGCCCCCTTGCCCTTCGTAGATCTTTTGGTAACCTTGGGAGACATGGTTCATAAAGAAAGAAGATGAAGAGTCTTTTGAAAGTTCTAAGAGAAATAAGAATAATGAACTTTCTCTCTCTTTCAAAGCCTATTTATAGGCATGGGCCATTTTCTATGCGCTTATACGCCCATTGTGTACTATGCGCCCACCATGGCTTATGCGCCCACGTGAAGACTCAGCCTCTTGCATACTATACGACTGCCATTTGCTGACATGGACAACATATGAAGGATAGACCTCTTCAAATTCCTTTCCGATGAATCTGTCAGTTCAGATTTTCGAGGAAGATCTAACAGCCATCTCTCTGACAGGCTGGCCAGACTCTATGTGCCCAAAGAGAGAGCCGTGCTATGCTCCCACTGCATCATAAGAAGACGGTCTATGCTTCTTTCAAAGTATTTCGAACTTCAAGTATCAAAAACTTTGAAGGGGATCTTGTAGCGGCATAAAAATTTCAACAGACTGGACATGTGCGCCCAAGTCACCAATGAGCCTTATGCGTTCAAGTCACCAATGAGCCTTATGTGCCCAAAGCTTCCAACAAGGTCATATGCGCCCAAGCTCCAGTGAGGTCATATGCCCATGCGCCCAAGGCATGTTCCTCAAGAAGGGGGGCGCATAGCCCTGTTTCAGGCTATGCGCCCAAGCCAGAACAGCCCCGGACTCGGTCAAAGCCACGATCAAAACGTGCACCGAAGCACACGGCCACGTCAGTCTCCACGAACAGTCGTGCACCGAAGCATGCAGCCACGTCAGCACCACGATCAACCCACAACCGTGCAGTCTACATACGCCTACATCCTATGCGCCCAAAGCAGGACCATGCGCCCATATGAAAACTAGTGTGTTTTCTCATGTGGGAGCATAACATCATTTCAGCTCAAGAACGACCATAAAAAGGGCCAAATTGCTGCACTTCTTGCCAGTGAGCCGAGAGTTAGGAATTTTCTTAGGTTTTCTCCCACTTTTGTAATCGGAGTGTCAACGGAGTAAAAGAGCAACTGCCGCTCGATCTTCATCGTCCCATTCTCCAGAATTCTTTTTTGTACTCGGGGATCCTCAGCACAGGATCTCTCAGGCGTACTCGATTTGTGGTGCCTTGCGCCAATAAAGAAAAGATAATGTTTTTTCTTCTTTTTATGTGTGTTCACATACATAATCTTGTGTGAACTTATTTTTATATAATAATGCTAATGTATTTTCTTCTCAATTTTTTGTAGGTTGGCGTGTAAATTTTTAATGGTTGTTGATATAAGCTAGAAGGAAAGAGTCGATCGAGCTGTATTTTGGCATACAGACATTTTGTATGGAAATGGAATGGTTTAGTTGAATTTTGACTAGCGTTAGGTTATAAATATTTTGTACATCTTGGATTCTCTTTACATAAATTTTTAATTTTGGACTACTATGTCAATCACTTTAGGCATACAACAAAATTTTGTACATATTGAATGTTTTAATAAAAAATGTATAAATTTATTTATTTTGGCAAACCTTTTCTATATCTTGATTGATCGAAATGAAAGTTGCGATTGAAATTGTTGAAATCAAAACTGCGATTCAACAATATGGTTAATTGTATGTGATACAGAACAGGTTATTCAGATATAAAATTGTGTTGTAGATTTATAGCACACAAAACGTCAAAATGTAATAGAGTTCCAAAATGCTATTGGTGCACAACACTTTGAAATGTTGGCCGCTATCACGAAAGCACACGACGAATGCTATAATAAATTAACAACATTGCTATTAAATTCTACAGCATTTATGAAAGCTATAGTAAAACAACAACATTAAAGAACACTATGAACCATCTACGGTATTCAAGAGCACTATCATTCATCAACAACATTCAAGAATGCTATAGATCATCCACAACATTCATGAGTGCCATAATCTATCTACAGCATTCACAAACGTTATAAACCATTCACAAATGCTATAAACCAGCCACAGCATTCACGAACGGTATAATCCATCTACAGCATTCAAGAACGTTATAATGTTATAGCATTCCATATACTATAGCTAGAGAAATTATAGCGGACAAAATATGCTATAGAAGGCTTTCTATAGCGTTTGGTGCATGCTATTATAGGCTATATTTGTTGTAGTGTTTGAAAGATTAGAAAGCATGACTAGAGATCAAGGAAGAATGCTGATCGAGACATCTATTCAGTAAAATCCTCACACACCTTGATTTACAAGACCTGCATGAGCCACCACTTAATTCGGGTCACACCCCAGAATCAGAATACTAGAGAGCGGAGGACAAAAATAGCCAACTATGTACATTGGAGTACACCACACTTCGCAATACGGATACGACTGTCTAGATGCATGAGGGTTAATCTACAATCCATCAGTCTTTTATGGTCAAAAATAAGCCTAGTATCTCAATCTCAGGCAAGCAAATAGATGTCACAAAATGTTATATCATCAGACATACAAAAGTAAGGCATCCCAAACATTACAAATTCAGATAATCATGAAGCTAGTCATACAAAATACGAAGACTAGCAAGAGTTAGGTCATACATGATCAATCCTAGGATTTGTCAATCATGTTACAGCCCTTAGGCAGACGAAAATAAAATTTTAACACGAGCTAACACATGCTCGACGGCTAAAAGCCTCAAAAGAATAAGTTATTGTAGAGTGGGAGAGCAAAATAAGAAATCCACTCGTTGCCATAGTTACTCCTGGTGTTCACAATCTAGCTGGAAAGCAGTTAGATCCTCGGATATTACTCCAAAATCTGGCTATACAAAACTAACTGGATCATATCCCAGAAAGAGCAAGTACCACAAGGGAGGTTCCAATTATGAACTAAAACTAGCATATAAAAGAACTGATACGAGAACATAATTATAATAACATAAATAACAAGAGTTAAATGAACATACTTACTTGCATCAGGAAGAACAATAGGTAGAATATAATTTCCATGTTAATCATGAGACAAATATTCAGGCATGGTCAATCAAGTCCTATGGCTTGCTATCATTAGTTAACTAGGGTTATCACAGGCCTAGTTACTAACAAGATACAGTTGAGATTTTTTTGCAGTCGCAAGACCTACAAACTATCCAGGATATCCAAGCAAAAGTTACGAGAGTTATCAAGTTATAAGAGTTGTCACGATTTCTGGTGTACTTGAGTACTTAGGATACAAGGAGTGAAACACATGACAGTATACTGGAAATATGCCCTACTCTACGACATGCTACAAGTCCACATGTGTAGACAGGATAACGGGATCGCTTGTAACTGAGAAATCTCTCTATATGAGCTACTTGATCAATCTAGTCGTTAACCTAGTCAGATTCATTATGTATCCCTGATCATGGTAACCAAGAATTCATGTCCTAGACATGACACAAGATAAGTCATGTAGCTTGTATAATCACAATCGAGAAAATCAACCACGGGGTCAAAATAAGAGTTAAACTAGCAAGACAGGAGTAGCTGTTACAACAACATTCAGGTTATACACGCCATGTCAGGATTACTTATCATATCCAGAATACTTGTCAGGAGTGCATCTCGATGGGCCACTATCAAGATTATCAAGACGGGATCATATTATCCGGTGTGGGTCATACCAAGTCGGGTTCTAGTAACAGTCAAGTTTTATCATGATCAAGTTCAAGTTACTAGTTCAAGATTATCAAGTCAGGTAGTCACAATTTAGGCCAAGTTCAGGAAATGTACAAGGAAAATCAAGCACAACTAGTATAGAGGTATGCGCAGCCGAGATGCACGCGACTCGAAGCACGTGGCTAAGCGTACGGGATGCGCTGCTGAGAGTACGAGACGGCATGGGGGTGCACGGCCAAATGCACGGAATGACACACAAAGCATGCTGGATGGCGCACGGCTAAATGCATGGAAAGGCGTGCTGGGGCAGTACTTGAGGGCGCACACCCAAGTGTGTTGCATGGTGTACGACCAAGCACGCTGTATAGCTGTTATGACCCGCACCCATTTTTTCGGATACGAGACATGTCCAAGCCGGCCTACGCTACAGAGTCGGCAGTAGAATGCTGTCAAGGCCATGATGCTCAAAATCACATCACATTTCTAAAATTTATTACAACATTTACAAGATTTATATTTGAAAGTAAATACAAAATTCTTACACATATTTGAAATGGTTACAACATCTTTAAAAGCCTATGTTTTGGCCTGCAAGTACACCCATATCTTCCAATGCTAAGAGAAGCCACAGTTAACCTGAAAAATGTTGGTTTTCAGTCAGAAATGGAACAAGCACACAAACCGACGACAAATCGAAAACACAATAGAATTCATAAGACATGAAAATAGCACATGTGAAATAAAACTAGAAAGTAACTGATGTCATGGCAAGAGGTGAATAAACAAGACAAAACAGGCAAAAGACAACTATCTATGTGTTTTGAAATATCTTGTTCGACATGTGAACGGCTAAGGGATAAGTACGACACCCTGCATGTGTCGGGTGCAGCTGCTATCAGTCAAGATCAGACATTTTGGGATATTTCTGGGTAGTCCACATGTTTACTAAGATATTGTTTCGCCCAGCTAATACTCATGGAATCAAGTCGCAAGCACGGTAATAATGTAAATGACAGTCAAGAAGTACAATAAATCCATGATACTAATCTTCGTGTGACGAGCGTGTCAACAAGCAGCAAGACATATGTATAAACATGAAACGTAAAAACTACTATGAATAGAAAAGCAATCAGAAAGTGCACTTGCCTGAGGTTCTTTGCTGGTGAAACCGATAATACTATACTACTCAGTGAGCCACAACAGTTAAACTCATACAACAGCCTCCGGATGCTGAAACAGACATTACCAACATTTTTAGAATAGTCAAATTAGCTAGGGTTGCCTGTCCTTAAGCCCAATTCTGGACACATGGGCAAAACGGTAATTTTGGACAAAAGCGATGTCCGCCATTGGACCCACTTTACACCAAAAAACGTGTCAAAGTTAATGGTTTCTAAAGTCATTAAACTACATGTCTACGAATTTGTTTTGATGATATGAACCCAGCAGTATGTCCAATTTTGGATTCCGGTGGGCCGTGCATGAAATCGCCCGTTGAGTCAGATCGTAAGGACCGCAAAACGATGATTCGATCAACTGTCTCAGAATCAGACCAAACTTGGCATACAGGACCAGAAAAATGATACGGTCCTGTTGGCACAAGTTTCGTCTCGATCTGACGAACGTACACAAAGTAATTGGGAAATTTGTAAAGGGGCCGATACGGTGAATTTTGATGAATACGCATCAAATTTGTCGCACACACGCAACCAATTTGAATTTCGTCAAAGCCCACACGTCCGCCAAACCATTACACACCTTTCGATGGTTTCGGTTCGCGATCACGTCCCCTGGTTTGGCGGGACGTACGTCGCATCGAAGAGTTTTTTCAATGTTACTACTGTTTTAAAAACGGGTTTTAATCAGTTTTGGACGTCCGATTTCTCGATGCACAGTCGACAAAATCTGATTAAGGATTTGAAGCCCTATAGGTTGCCTAGGACCGTGTTTAAATAGATTTCAAAAACCATGTTTATCCTGTCATGAATTAGCCTTCTAAATTTGGTCTTGAGTGCCTATACTGTTCTATTTTTAACAAATTTTTCGGCAACTTTGGGCTCGATTTACGGTGAATATGGTGAAACTTAAATTGAAATAATTGAAAGGATTATGAGGGGGTCATGTTGTGAACATACCAGTTCGAATGGTTCGAAAAATGATCCACTGGTGGCGACGACCGTTGCCACAAAGTTGGCCATGGCTGCTGCACTGCTGTTGCCGTCTCCGTTCATTCACGTCGTGTGCGCGGATTCAGTCGCCGTCTGGCGACTCGTGCGGCGGCGCACGGTTGCGGTTGGCTGCCCAGGGTGACAGAGAAGTCTTGGGGTTAGGGTTTAGATGAGAACTCCCCCCATTCTCTCGATACATTTATGCTTACTGAAAAACCCGAGCGGGGTTTCAGTTCGGGAAGGCTCGGTCTGGGCTTGGGCCTGGTCGGGTTGGGACTTCCACATTCTTTCTTTTCTTTATTTCCATTTCCTTTTGCTTTATTTCTATTATACATGTATATATACGCACACACCTATATATATATATATATATATATATATATATATATATATATATATATATATATATATATATATATATATGTATATGTATATACTTAACAAATTCTAAATATATATATATATATGCCTATTTAATTAAATACATATATGCCTATAATTTATATCTGCTTATGTATATCAATAGATATATATATACCTATATATGCGTAAATGTTCAGTAACACCAATGACTCCTAATAATATATTTTTCATGGACAGTGTCTATACATAAAATCTATCTACTCGATAATATATATTTTCCTGAGAACACAAGTAATCGATAATAAATATATTTTATATTAATTATAACATGAACAATAAATTCCTTCAAAGTATCAACAATATTAATAACAATAATAATAACAACAAAATACAATATCCAATAATAGGCATTGCATCTACTTAAAATATGTCTACATGGGTGTATTTGGTCTCACTACATGCCTACACGGGCTCTGGTTTGGGTTGGGTCCAGTTCAGACTAAATTGGCATAGCCGGGTCTCCTACAAGTCAATAATATAATAAAAGTTAAATAATTAGATCATTTATAGGGTCATGTCACAACTTAGCCTGGTTTTCCTAGTTAGGGCACACTTATGGCTGGGTCTTCCTTGGCATAACTAATACACTAGTCAAGGTATGCCACTGCACTATCCGTGCCATGATTCCTAGTCGTCTGGTACTTCAAAACTTAACAATAGCTAAAGTCATCTACCGTAATAATTAACTAAATAATTATTTATAAAATTCTAAAAATCATCATTTAAATCAAATAAAAAAATAAAAAAATATTTCAATAATTTTGGGGAAGAGGAGTTTCAATAGCGCTAGATGGCGTAGGACCAAGCGTGCTGCACGAGATAGCATGCGACACTGTATGACGTGTGGTACGAAGCACGCAGGCATTGGATGGCGTACTGGAGCGTGCTGGATGGCATGCGACCAAACGCGCTGGAGCACGCTGGAGCGAATGGCGTACGGCCAAGCACGCTGGATGACGCAGGATGGCACGACACGAAGCACGCACACGAACGAGTGCGACGTGAACTGCGCATGAAAAAGCGCTGAGCGAAGCGCGCGTGAAAGAGTGCGGCACGAAGCGCGCACGCGCACTGCTCATCATCCCGATAGAACCGACGTGTGGGAACCTATGAACATAAAAATAGCCGAAGATCCTCAAAATAAGTCAAAATCAATCCATTCAAAAGCAAAAGTTGGGTAGAATTGATTCTCCACAACATGGAACCATTAGATTTTTAAAATACCAAGTTTTATTGATCCAAACTAAGAAAAACAAAAAAACTTAAAATTTAGATCTACAAAAATCTATCTATCAAAACCAAAAGTTTCAAGTTCTAAAGATGCTTAGAATCATGCAAGAAAGAGAATAGAAGAATCAAAAATGGAGATTCATCATGTTCTCTGTGGAGCAAGTTATACTTGCCTTAGGTTGGTGGGAGGAGTAATGGAGGAGGAGAAAAGAAGAGTTAATGAAATTAATGAGAGGAGAGAGAAGAAGTTGCTATAAATACTAAGCCAAGTCATGCTAAACTAACCCAAACCAAACTGAGCCAAGCCAAGCCACATGTCATGAAGAACCAAGGTAAATCAAACCAAGACTAGTTAGATCAAACCAAAACAAGACCAAGCCAAGACTAAGCAAGATAAGTCTAAACACGGGTCACCTGACAAATAACAGAAATCCATACACGTATACTGAAAATACGTATAACAAAAAACGGGAGTAACACTCGTATTTTTAGGCAATTATTAAAGGCACTACATAAATTACTTAGGACCGTCCAATTCTTGGTGCTAGCCTAGTTTGAAATAAATTTTACTCAATACAACAAAAAATTTGTTATGGCTTGCCCACCCCCAATCCTCCATCACATGCGACCTCGATGGCACCGTCGTCGTCACCCTCGCCCTCGACGTCGCCGCCTCCAAAATCACCTCCTTGGGCGACCTCGACCGCGCTGCCTCTGGCTCCCTCGGTCGTACTGCGTCGACTCTAGTGGTGCAACTCGGGCAGGTTTGGTCGAAATGAAGTCAACCCGAGTCCAACCCGGAGAAACATAAACCTAGCCCGCGCCCAAGTCTGACCCGACCTTGGGTTCAACATATAAAGTCCAAAACTAAGCCCTAAGGACCGGGTTAGGCCCGGGTTGGGTCGGGTCCATCGGGTTTATCGGGCTCTAATATAATATTTGAAATATATTTAATTAAAAGTAATATAAACACATAATCTAATAGCAATTAAGTCTTGATCATTATAAAATATAAACTGAAATAAGATTTAGGATAAGGAGTTGAAGAGTTTAGGTGAAAAAAATTTAGAATTTAAACTTTTTATTTAATAAGTATGAAACCATATATATATATAAGTCAGGTTTCGGGTTCTTCGGGTAACCCAACACATGAACCCGAGCCCAACCCAATTTTGATCCGGTTCAAAAATTTTAACCCAAACCTGAGGTCGAACCCGAGTAACTTCAATCCTAACCCTACCTATTATTGGGTTTGCCCGATTGGGCTCGGGTTTAGGCCGCCTAAGTTGCATTCCTACTCGATTCCATGATCGTGCTCTTCCAGGATGGCTTATGCGTTGGTTACCTCGTCCTCGTCTCCAACGCCCGGGCCTACCTCCTTCCATCCCCCTCCAAGTTCGTCTACATCTGGGCCACGTTCCCCTCCCAACTCGTCCTGAACTCCATCCCCTCCCAACTCGTCCTGAACTCCATCCCCTTCCTCACCCACCTCGCCCCTCTGAGCATCTTTGCACCACGGGATCTACCTATGCCTCGTCAACGAGTTCCTTGGCGACGGCCTCATCTGCCTCCTTCGCTACAACCGTGACCTCTACCTACCTCGTGTCCATTGACTTCGTTTCTCCATCCTTTTCGCTTTCGACTACCTCTTCCAAGACCTCGGTATCGTCCACACAGATGAAGCCGGAGGAGAGGCCGGTCATGGCAGCAAAAAAGATAGCGAGTGTGGTGGATGAGGTTATGGGCAGCAGGGCGGAGGCAAGGAGAGGAGGTCTAAGGTAAGGGATCTCGCGACCTAGGCGAAGAGGGTGTCCTCGTCGTCGTCGAGTACTGGAAATTTTTTGACAGTACTAAAGATAACAAAATGTTTTCATTTTGGACTGTCAAAATTTTTAACATTCTATTATGTTGGTAGGATTATAAAAAATTCTAACAGTTATACAAAAAATTAGGCAGCCCCGAGTAAATTTTTCGGTGGCAAATTGATAGAAAAATTTTTTTTGCTATCCTGAGTAACTTTTGTAGTGCCTTTAGCAATTTCTTATTTTTATACGACAGGGGACGGGTTTGATACACAAAAAATGGAAAGAACAAATCTGCTCTCCTCCTAAAGTGGTTTTAGATTGCATAAAAATAACACGTAGAAATTCTTGAACGGAATCGTGAACATTCACCTTAGTTTTGATGGGTGAAAAAATGAAATCTATTTATTATTTAAAACAATATATGATTATGAGTTATTAAATGAAAGTATGAATAGATTTCACTATTCTAGAGATACGACAATGTTATAGTAAAGCTCGGGTCCAATCAAGAATCCAAGTTATCTTGCCTTCTAGAAAATTATTCATTTGGAAGTGATTCCGAACATGGAGATAGTTTGGCTTAATTTCAACTTGATACCTTCAACTATATTCAAGTTTTTAATTTGATACCCTAAACTTTAATATCATACCTTGGTCATAATTTTTTCGTTTCAACAAAAATTAAAAATATTTTTTTGATTAAATTATCCCTCCCGTTTCCACTGTCATATTTGAAGTGACCACGAAGGAGGAGAGGGGGGGGGGGGGGTATTTTATCATTTAGGATTTTCTTTACATTAAGTTGTATAGTTATAGTTGATATATTAAGTTGTCTAATATTAAGGTTTATGGTATATGTTGAAAAACTTGAATAGTTGAAGGTATCATGTTAAAATTTAGCCAAATAGTTATTTGGTTCTTTACTTTCATTGGAGTTTGATAGAGAAATGGCTATACCATAATATTGTTCAGAGGTGGGGGTAGCCCTGGATTCTTCGACTCTATGGAGCATTTGCCGATTCATCTATCCTATGAGGCACGTGTTGGTGGACCCGTCGAATATCGATGGATGTACCCTTTCGAGCGACATTTGAATCACCTAAAAAGAAAGGTGAAAAATAAGGCATGGGTCGAGGGTTCTATTTGTGAAGCCTATGTTCTCGAGGAGATTACAACCTTTTGTTCGATGTATTTCAAGCCTCATATTGCAACTAATAGAACGAGAGCTTCCAGAAATGACGAGGGAGATCATGAATGTAATGATACAATACTGAAGGTATTCAATGCTCCAGGAAAGCCATCGGGTAAGATGAAAAAGAGATATCTGAACGATGATGAGCTAGGGGCTGCTCAGGTGTATGTATTACTCAACTGCGACGAGGAGGAAGTAGAGAAACTGGAGGGGTAAGTAATTAATACGTCTATATTATTTTAATAGTGTTAATTATTATACTATTACATTAATTGAACGATGTTGTTTTCAGCATATTTAATGATGAGGTGAGGTCGGGTAGGCCACACATAACAGAAGAAGAACTAGAACAAGAAATGAGGCGTTATTTTCCATCATGGTTGAGTGCATATGTAAGACTTGAGAACTCTGTAATTACCTTTTTGTATATGCACTTGATTGAGAATGAGCTTAATTGCTTCTTTCGTGGTATTTAGGTCGATCGTCCATACGCAAGACTTGAGAATGAGTCTATTAGAACGCTAGCCAAGGGACCAATTTATGCTGCAAAAATATGGCCAAGCTACTGTGTTAATGGGTTTAGGTTCAAGTCAACAACTTGCCCGATCAGAGACAACTTTGTGGATCTCGATTCCACCAAAAATAGCTGTTTGTGTATCAGATCTTCGAACTACAAAGATGTTGATGCGGGCAACGATTTCTATGGCGTGTTACGGGAGATTGTGGAGCTGACATATAGTTATGGAATAGAGCCTGCTAAGATTGTGTTATTCAGGTGTGATTGGTTCGATCCGATTGAAGGTCAAGGTTGGAAAGTAGACAAGCACGGTCTTGTTGATATAAACTATCGGCGTCGATATCAAGCCTATGAACCATTTGTCCTATCAAGTCAGGCTCAGCTCGTGTACTTCACAAGTTATCCTAAACGGGGAACAACAAGGTCGGACTGGTGGGCAGTATGCAAGACCAAAGCTAGAAATACATTTGAGGTTGACGATATAGCTTATCAACAGGATGAACTACCTCTTATAACAAATATTATAGAAGTGAACACGGCGGAAGTTTCCTATTACACATCTAATTGTGTAGAAGAAGTAGAATTATCTGAAGAGGAAGATGCAGATGAAAGTGAAGATGTAGAGGAGGAAGAAGAAGAAGAAGTAGTAGATGAGCTAAACGAACTAGATGAATTTTCAAAAGAGGATTAAATCTGTACGTTTGTTTTATAATCATATTTGACACTTTAGTGACACTTCTATCATATAAATCTGTGACACTTCAGTGACACTTTATTGACACTTTTATTGACACTTCAGTGACACTTTTTGACTATAATATTTTTCAAAATCTGTGATGTCTATCATATAAATATATTTTTTTATTTTATTGTCATATGTTTTATTGTCAGGAATGACTAGACCATCTGGACGACGCGGACGATTATATATTAGGCAGCCCCGTCAGCCTCGGGCTGGGGATGGAGAGGGCAGTTCCGTGCCCTCATCCTCATCTCCGAGTACGCCAGTATACCGTTCTGTTCCCGGTCCATTACCGGGACAGGGCAGTTCTAGCAGGTTGGCGACTCCTCCCTCGTCGTCCAGCCTTCCTGTTCCCGGTCCATTATCGGGACAGGGCAGTTCTAGCAGGTTGGCGACTCCTCCCTCGTCGTCCAGCCTTCCTGATCCCGCGTCCAGCATCCCTGATCCCCCGTCCAGCATTCCTACTGTCGACGGCTCTATGGAGGGAGCCCACGCCGATCATATGGAGGACGGCGATCAAACTGATCCTGCCCAGGCAGGAGGTGAGAGCGACCCTCCATGCGCTCCCTCGGGCGAGACGCGTATAAAGATTTGGACGGACGGGCCTATGAAGTAAGTTAATTAATTATTATATATTTCTCAAATGATTATATGTACATATATATTCATGAAAAATTATTATTGTATAGATATCGGCCTTCTGCAGTACAGAGACAGCTGGGGACATTTGTGAGGCAGAACTATGGTGGGCCTTGGCTCAACTACTCAGATGCTCCCGCAGATAGGAAGGCCTTTTGGTTCGCCCACTTCAAGGTAAAAATTTGTTTATTTTTAAATTTTAATAATCATTTGTGTATATTATACAACTTTTGTATTTTACTTCTTGTAGAGGACCTATTTCTATCCACCACACCGGGCGGCGAGGATCGAGGGCCAATTTCCTGCCGTCATAGCCAAGCTCATCCGTGATGCGATCGACGACCAGAAGCGTCGTGATCGCGTCGGACGTCCGATCCAGGGTTAGATTACGCCAGAGCACTGGACTGCGATGAAGGCTAGATTCAGCGAGCGCCAGTACCAGGAGCGGTCTGAGAAGGCCAAGGTGGCGCGGTCGAGCGCCGGTAAGTGGTGTGGTGGCTCTATTCCGATGACGGAGCATTTTCGTCGTCTGGTACATTTCCTATGACGGACATTAATTTATATATAGTTCGATATAATATTTAATAATAATAATAGATAATATATTTTAACAGGTAAAGAAGGGTGAGGACCCGAACATGGTGACCGTCTTCCTGGTCACCCATCGGAGGGCTGGGGACTTCATTGACGAGAGGGCAACGCAGGCATATGTAAGTTCTATTCAACTAATATTAACTGACTATAATTTAGAAAACAGGAAAATAGATATCAATATAGACTTTAGTAAACACTTACACGTTAGCAAACATGTTCTAGGCCGAGTTTGTTCGGCTACAGAAGGAGGCGGCTGATGCTGCTGCTGCTGCTAGTACACAAACAGAGGGAGGGGCTGGTACTTTCTCCCAGCCGCCTGCAGAGCCATCGCCGGACGAGCTCTGGATGACCGCCGTTGGCGGTCTTCAGAAGGGTACGTACTACGGTACGGGATCCTACGACGCGTATTTGGCTTCGGAGTCATCCCGGGCCCCCTCTGTCAGTGTGCAGTCTCCGGCTACGCAGGCGTCGTCACGAGCTGAGGATGTTCGTCGTCAGATCGAGGAGCTGCGTCGCAAGTTGCAGTAGCAGATTTCTGATGCGGTCGAGCGACGATCCGACCCTTCGATCGTCACCGAACAATTTGATGCGGTCGAGCACAGTATACAGGAGCTGATGAGTCTGCATCAGGCTGCAGCTGCCAACTTGCAGACGCTCACCGAGTCTACGCAGCGCACGGAGCGTAGACAGGTCGAGCTGGACGGATCGCAGAGGAGCCTTTCTCTCTCAGTCGCTCAATATACTGAGAAGGTAGTGAGTGCCCTTGCTGCACATGGTGAGCGACTGCGAGAGCTGGAGCAGGTACGTCCTCCGGGTCCATCGATGGTGCCGACTCCAGATACTGCACTGCCTCCGGTGCCGACTCCAGACATTGTACTGCCTCCTACTGCCCCTACGGTACAGCTCATCCAGGAGCAGTATGACTACATTCTATCCCAGTTGCGCGGCAGGGGTCCGCAGTGATTTTATTGGTTTTTTTATGACTTGTATGTATTGGCCCTATGGGCAAATTGTTTATTCATACACTGTTGTTTATACACTTGGTGGGAGACTTTTTATCATCTTCCATTTTTATTTGACTCTATTGGATGTTTGTGAGGATGTGTGTCTTTGATATTTACTTTGCACTGCCTCCTATTTTTATTATGATATTTACTGTGATATCTGCGACGGGATGACAAATATACCTACGCTGGGTTATAAGCGATGATCTGATATACAAAGGAGATGCTGC